>JAODUO010000876.1:132500-137500 GCA_025642075.2 Ridgeia piscesae | reverse complement strand
AGACCCAAAACGTTCCAGCCAACTCATGCTAAAATTCCATTTAGCATTATGGAATAGCTGTTTGTAACCCAGTTTGATCGCTAGACCATATTGAATTGGTCACCAAGAGATTCACAAACTAAGTGACCCCGAAGTTGATTTTATCGCCCCGCTTTGATATGCGAAACGAAGCATTTATAGCATATTTTGCACGAATATTTGTTATAATATATATATATATATATATATATATAACATATTCAAATTCACGCGACAAGTGTATCAGATATTGGAAAATAATAATGTGATTGTTTGAAACTTCCGAAAATTCGTCGTGCGCACAATTGTAAAATAAATCGGTATCGTTTTAATTCATTTCTTACACTACACACACACACACACACACACACACACACACACACACACACACACACACACACACACACACACACACACACACACACACACACACACACACACACACACACACACACACACACACACACACACACACACACACACACACACACACACACACACACACACACACACACACACACACACACACACAGCTTGAAGCCTATATAATCGCATAAATGAGATTGTTTGCCTCATTATCACCACCAGCAGGTAGGTCTGTCAACAGAATTAGCGTGTTCCACCAGCATTGATTGGCGAAGTCGTATAATCGTGTCGATTTCGTCCGCAATCTCTGATTGCATGTTGCAAGAGATGTCCTCTTTTGACATCGACAAACCAAAGAACGGCTCTGATTTGACGAGCAACCGCACATTGCAACACGTTTAATAAATGTTATAATTATAATCGTTTATTTATGGCGTGCCTTGTTATTTTTATATTATTAATTTTTTCATTAGTTTTGTCATTTGTCACAATTGTTTGAAGACATGAGTTGTCAAGCAGGTTTCGCCGCCAGAGGTTAAGAACCGCCGATATGTTCTTGTTCTCCTCTTGACAACCCTGTCGTCAGGGGTGAGGTTGGCCATCGTTACCGTCGTTTTTGTCATCTTTTCTTTCCTCACTTTTCTCTCACCACGTTCTCTGTCAAGTCGGTTTTCACAAACCCTTTCCCCTAAGAACCGCCGATAGAGTTTGGCATATATAGAAACGCATTCGTCCATCTGTTAATGCTAAGACACATTTCAAAAGAGTGGATGGCAACTACTTGATGTCACGATACTTTGTCCTTCGTTTATAGCAACACCTACGTTTTGTGTATATTCCTGGAATAGCCCTAATACTTCCCGGCACACCAGTAGACGCGGAGTCTATTAACGCGCAACAACCTGCATGTACACCGGTGCCCTCACGTTACCAGCTTTCATATTGGCCCCGTATTGATCTCTCACAGTTTAACGAATCCAGCGACACAAAAGCGGCTGGTGATTATTGAACAGCGATTTGCTGGCGGTAAGACTTGGCGGCTAGCAACGTTTCACCTGGACCGACGCAGTAGACACAGCGACCCAGCAGATGTGTACTTGTGGCGTACGTGGATTGTTATCATGTACTGTATATGAAATGACCTCCATTTGACAGTGAATCACTGAAGCCAAACAAACCCAGAAGTGTAAAGGAAATATTAGCGAATGTGAGTACTTTTTTGCGTTAGTTCCATCGGCTATAGCCTCGGTAAACCGTCAGGCTGTATCTGTGCATGTGCTGTGACCGTAAAGCTTAGCGGTGACATGTAATTTTCGTTCAACAGCACTGTGCAAGGTCTTGGCAAATGCGAAGTATTGTTCAGGTGTTTTTATATCGTGTGTTGTTGCGGCTGGTTGACTACCATCATTAAGTGCATGACCAAGCCACGTTATTATTAAATGTGTGTTTCTGTGTGTTCAGGAACGAGTGTTCGTTCCCGCTTCTCGTCTGCTACGCTTCTGCATGGGCTCAGGTCCTGAGAATGTGTCATTTTTGAAGCGGCGTTACTGCTACATCAATACAGGGTCAACGTAATACATACTAATCATAACAATATAATAATATAACATACCCAACAATAAAATATGCAATATAGGCAATTCAAGTGGTTAAAGCGAATCAAACAGCATATAGGCCTAAAACTCTATTCAGTTTAAAATTCCAATTCGGCATAGTTAACAGTGATTATTTTTATTAATATACCAACAAATCTATTTCAGGAACTGACGAACAAGACAAGGAATACAAATGTTGCCACGACATAAAGCGAATTAACACTGCTTCTTCTACCAACCAACAGAGGAGAGAAACGAATTCTCCTGGCTGCGGCCTTACCAGCAACATCCGTCTCGCGAGAGTTCACCACAAGCATAACCGGAAACACAACTAGCTAAACCGGAAACTAATTCCGCATTTACCGCTTCACCGGAAATCACAACTCGCCAACATATATATTCCTGAAAAGCGCATTTCTGTTACAACAGACGCGGACATCAGTCTCCAGCAATGCCGTTGCCAATCAAATGCGTTATGTGTTTCGGGTTAACGTGCTTGATTCTCGGGTTTCTCTTCCTCGCCACTTTCAGCAGCCACTTGATGCCGGCTGCTATATACACAGCCAAGTTTAAACACGTCGCGTGCACTGTGACGTCAAGCGATTATTATCCAGAAGACAGCTGTTGCGACTTGGTTACGCCGACCGAGGAAAAGCCTTGCGAGAACATTTACCCCTGTCTACGGGTGATTGTCGCCGTCATTAAGGATGGGGACACGGTGGCAGATAACGCCACACTGTACGACTCCTACACGACCATCTACTACCAGCCGAAGGAGGGCTCGGTATGTTTTATCTTGACAACTCGTATAACCAAAGTACCAATAATAACAGTAATAATAACAGTAATAGCAACACCATATACAGTTCTTACAATAACAACAGTACCAACACAAGATACAGTTTTAACAATAACAACAATACCAACACAAGATACAGTTCTAACAATAACAACAGTACCAACACAAGATACAGTTTTAACAATAACAACAATACCAACACAAGATACAGTTCTAACAATAACAACAGTACCAACACAAGATACAGTTCTAACAATAACAACAGTACCAACACAAGATACCGTTATAACAGTAACAACAATACCAACACAAGATACAGTTCTAACAATAACATACATACGTACGTACGTACGTACGCACGCACGCACGCACGCACGCACGCACGCACGCACGCACGCACGCACGCACGCACGCACGCACGCACGCACGCACGCACGCACGCACGCACACGCACGCACACACACACACACACACACACACACAGCCACACACACACACACACATACACATGCATGCATCAATCACCATCACCATCACCAGTGAACCAGGTGCCGTCTCTGACCCATACACTTGTGTGTATCCAGTGTTCCCTGTACACGTGTGGCACGACCTACGATGAGTCGAAGAAGACAACGGACGCCTTCCGCTCCCAGTACGGTGACGTCGGCAGTTCAATCGACTGCTACTACAAGCCCGGAGACACGGAGATAGCCTTGCGCTGGCGCCGGTCAAACAGCTTCTTCATCGAAATGACCATCCTGTCGCTTGCGCTGGTATGGCAGTACTTCTCATCTGTCTTATCTGCCCTGTCCGTCCGTCCGTCCGTCCGTCCGTCCGTCCGTCCGTCCGTCCGTCCGTCCGTCCGTCCGTCCGTCCGTCCGTCCGTCCGTCCGTCCGTCCGTCCGTCCGTCCGTCCGTCCGTCCGTCCGTCCGTCCGTCCGTCCGTCCGTCCGTCCGTCCGTCCGTCCGTCCGTCCGTCCGTCCGTCCGTCCGGTCCGTCCGTCCGGTCCGTCCGTCCGTCCGTCCGTCCGTCCGCCCGCCCGCCCGCCCGCCCGCCCGCCCGCCCGCCCGCCCGCCCGCCCGCCCGCCCTCCTGCCCTCCTGCCCTCCTGCCCGCCCGCCCGCCCGGCCAAGACGTCTCCACCATGCCGTTACCATATAAATTGGCGGAAATGGCCAAAATGGCCTGTCTAAAGCCAAAGTTCGATTCCATGCACATGCATAACGGATACCTTTAATGGTCTGAAACGTTTACATTCTAATGACGCCAATGGCGTGTAGTTGTTCATTTAAAGAACGATAGAAAAAAAGTTAATTTTGTTGAGACATATTTTACCTTTATAATAAAGATATCCTTGTCTTCACCACAACGAAAAAAAATTATCGTTGCGGTTATTATTTAATAATCTTGTTCGATCCCGCAGATCGCGGCTGGTTCGGCCATTACGTCATACGCCTACTGGAAGCAGGCCCGCATCAACTCCGGAGACGATTTGAAAGTGAAGCTCGTCGATGACGTCAACAAAGCACTTTCCGGCCACGCCCAGACTCCCGCCAAATCACCGCCGACGGACCTGAGCGTCGAGGCGCCGACGTCGCACGACGAGGAGAAGTCGCCGAAGTCGCCGAAATCGCCGAAGTCTGCCCGTCGTCACAAGTCGGAGCAGGGCGCGAGCGGTTCCGGTCACTCGGAGCACCACCGGAAGTTGGGACGTGTCCACGCAGACCTGGAGGCGCTGCCCGAGGGAAGCTCCCAGGTCCTGCACGCGCCGGCAGCCTCCTCCGATCACGGGTCGGACGACGGGAGGAAACACAAGAGGAAGGGGAAGAAGAGCAAGAAGGCGAGGGACCACGAGCCAGAGTCACTGACGCCGGAGACGACGACGTCGGATATCGTTTAAGCGGAAACAAAGTCACGTGTTGGGGTCATGCGTCTGGGAGATGAACACGACTAACCATTTGTGGCTGTATAACGTATCATGCATGCAGTGGTTTTCTAAATAAACCTGGCTGAACACACATGCGCTTGCAGGCGCGCCCTCGCACATGCACCCACGCACGCACGCACCAAAAACCACACACACACACACACACACACACACACACACACACACACACACACACACACACACACACACACACACACAACACACACACACACACACACACAACACACACACACACACACACACAAACACACGCACACGCAAACACGCACACGCG
>JAODUO010000876.1:62500-127500 GCA_025642075.2 Ridgeia piscesae | reverse complement strand
GGAGAGGGAGAGGGAGAGGGAGAGGGAGAGGGAGAGGAGAGGGAGAGGGAGAGAGGGAGAGGGAGAGGGAGAGGGAGAGGGAGAGGGAGAGGGAGAGGGAGAGGGAGAGGGAGAGGGAGAGGGAGAGGAGAGGGAAGGGAGAGGGAGAGGGAGAGGAGGGAGAGGGAGAGGGAGAGGAGAGAAAGAGAGGGAAGGAGAGGGAAGGAGAGGGAAGGGAAGAGGAGGGAGAGGAGGAGGGGAGAGGGAGGGGGGGGGAGGGAGGGAGGGGAGGGAGGGAGGGAGGGAGGGGAGGGGGGAGGGGAGGGAGGGGAGGGAGGGAGGGAGGAGGGGAGGGAAGGGAAGGGGAGGGGAGGGAGGGGAGGGAAGGGAGGGGGAAGGGGAGGGGAGGGAAGGGGAGGGAAGGGGAGGGAAGGGGAGGGAAGCAGAGGGAAGCAGAGGAAGGGAAAGAGAAGAGGTAAACTTAATTATAGGGAGGGAAACAAATTAGATAGAAGGAAGGAGAAGGGGCAAGAGGGGGGTAGCGTGAAAGAAAGGGAGAGTGAGCAATGAGGACAGAAAGAGGGAGGAATGTGGCAAGGTATGAGGAGGAGGAAGAGTGAATCGTGAGTGAGAGGTATGGTGGTGAAGTATGTTGAACGAAATGAAACGAAGGGAGAGTGAGGGAGAGAGGGGGAAGAGGGGAGAGGGTAAAATGAATATAACAGGAAATGGAAGGAGAATGATATACCGAAGTTGAGATAAAAGGGAAGGGGAGAGGGATTATGCTTGACGAAAATACAAATACGCGAGAAGGCCCGTGGTGCGAAGTGAGAGTGTGAGAAGGTAAATGGGGACAGATCAGATGTGTAAAACAATGGATCGAAGAAGATAGTTGATGTACTCCCAAACCCAGCTACAGTACAAGTCCAGCTAACACAACATAAACACAATTATTTTTAATTAACATATAATATTCGCCAAATTTAAGTTAGTTGTGACAGTTAATTGGCTGGATGCAATTATTGCAATGCATATAAGAACTACATACCTTCATAAAACACATCTGGCAACATGTTTTCCGTGAAACTGAAACCCGTAGTATTATATTCTGGTTTGACAAACGGAACACGTGGCTATGTTTACATGTGTATTACGTAGCGCGATCGTAAAAAAATAGGTCGGAGGTGAAGGTCGTTTAGGAAGAGTTCCCCGGCATTCCGCCATTTTGCGTGGCCGCTTACGCATTGGCTTGGTTTCGTATGTAGATGCTAGGCTTTGTTCGGAACCTGCAGCGTTTCGCGTAAATGCAATATTACGCTGGATTTTAATGGGTAAGTCTGTTGTTATTGGGTCAGTCGTTCAGTTCTTTTGTTAAGGAATCGGGCGCAGCGGAACCTGTCACATTATGTCATAAACCGCCGTGCGACAGGACAGAGCGCGGGTGATAGTCGGCTCGATCGACTGGTCGCTAGTTGTCACACCGGCCCGCATTGTCGTTCTGATTTAGTGTGTGTAAAACTGTCAGTCACCCACGGCCGCACACATATTCACTTTGTTTCGTGACGCGTTTTAAGTGTCAGCTGAATATAATAAGTTGACTATTTTCTTGGTTTCATTTAACTGAACGAAATTATGGGGGTGGGGCACCGTCAAAATTATAGCTTCGGCGGTTGAACTTGCTTGACTTGTCTCGAGGCACGAGACAGGGGAATTGATACGAGAGTAGTGGCTATGTTACGACGCACGTTATTTAACTGTCGGAAAGCTAACCCGCATTCTATGAATCACACGACGATGATGATTTGAGTTATTGATCGGTGGAAGGGAGCGAGCAATGCGTCAAACGTGGTCACGGCAAACATCCGGTGTCGTCTGATTCCGTTCAACGACATTTCTTAGCCTAGGCTAGCCTTAGTTATGGACGATCGTCGCTCTTGACTTAATATTCCGCCATTTCTGGTTTAATTCGCCTTTACTCCTTGTCTGGTGAAGGATACGACACAGGAAGACATTCGGCAGGTTGGTTAAAGGGTATCTCACTCATGTGACATGTTTAAAGTGTCATCGTCAGTTCAGTGTCATTGCCAGTTGTTAGCTAGATGATTAGGCTTTGGCTGATTTGGTAGCTTGTCGAATGAATTTGGGTAGTAAGTTTTTGGGTTCATGTGTTGCGAGTCTCAGCAGTTCGGTCCTGTTTATTTATTGTGAATCGCCTAATCGCAATCCTGTTGAATTAGACTGCGGAAGATTTATGTTGGAAGTCTGAACAGAAGCAAAAATCTGAAAGATTTCCTTCCATTCCTGCAGTTCGGGAGATTCACCAAAAAATTATGACTGGCTGGTATAATCAACTTGATATAACAGTAAATTTGGTGAAAGTGAACTGCTTACTAAATCGCATCTGATAAGCCTGAAGCAGTGTTTGCAGTGAAAGCCACTGAAATTTATACTTGTAAACCATTTAGATTGTACAACTGTTACCAAGATTTGTAATGCAAACCGCTAAGTACTTCCTGTATTTTGATGCCAGCTTTTGCATTCCACAGTCAAGATAATAAACAAACTCAGCAAATTTCCTGCTAATAATTACCACCACTAGAAATAAAACAGACCTGATTAGCAAAATTACTGATATCAGTAATTTAAATATTTTGGTTTTTTAATATATTTAATATATATGTTAATTATTATTAACATATTATATACATATATAACATGTCATAATAATACTAATTATATATGTGTATATATATATATATATATATATATATATATATATATATATATATATATAATGTGCTTGTGTCAGTTATGATTGTCCAGTTTCTTTTGTTAAGTAGCTTTTATGTTCAAGTTGCAGTTCCTGTTTGGGGAACACATTTGGAGATAAGCAATTCCTGAGTGCTGGTCAACTGTAAATAACCAGGCCAACTGGTCAGCTTAATGTCCATTCAGTAGCTACAGGTGTAGCTATGGTGTGATGTGTCCATAGGACATTTTGGCAGTTGAAATAGTTTATACAGATACAGAAGTGAGAACCATTAATCTGGTTAATAGCTATATAAGGAGTGTACCCTGAGGGCCAACAATTTCAGCATCTCACATTTGATGCCACTGAAATCTCCCAGCAACTTGTTCAAATCGTATCTGTAAGTCTTGGGGAACAGTCCTTATTTAGCAGTGGTTTGGTCCGACAGAATCAAGATACACCGAATGCAGATTTGAGATATAATCCACCGACCCCACAACTGGCCCCACAATAAACCTCTGTCCACTGGAATGTGGCCCAGTCTCCAGTTAGTAGCTTAGTAGCTCTGAAATCTGACCCTCTGTTTTCTACATTGATAAAACGGAGCTGGCAACACAAGCATTGAAAACTGACCTGCCCAATATTTAACTCTGGAATCTTACGCGCTCCCAATCCTGAGCACTCAGCGCTATGTCACTGCAGGATTTATGTGACCCTTCCCTGATTTATTAAGAATGTGCCTTTGTTCGAGTTAGCAAATAAACCCGTCTTTAACACATAACAATAATTAAATTGTATGTGTTACAAGGGTTCAGTAAAACACTGCTCATCGACACATTTATGTACCAAATAGTGAGTAGTATTACAAATTTACATATGCCCCTGAATTATCACACCTGTGGCTTGTGGCTAGGAACCTGTTAACAGCAGGTGGTATGTAGATTATTCACACTCAATGTCCATCAATACCACTTGCGAAATACCACCTCAGTAGCCTGACCTTTGACATTGTTTTGCCTGAAGCCTACAAGTTGCTTAATTGACACAACCAGCACCTTTGCGGATAACATCTTTAAGTACAAAACTCTTAGATTATTCGCTGTCGATAATCAGATATAACATAAATGTCTATGCACATTCTTTTCCAGTGAGTGCGTAATAATTGTGTCGGGTTCAAACATGTTTTTGCCATACAGGTAGTCGGAGCTCTGACTGTACTCAGTGTACTGTGAATCAATTTGTGTGTATTATTGACTGTACTCAGTGTACTGTGAATCAAAGTGTGTGTATTATTAATACCACTGAACTCAAGTGTTAATTATATAACACTGAAATATATTGTTATAGTCATAGTTATTTGGTTTGAATTCTTTCCAGCATGATGATTTATCATGCATTTTATGGTGACATTGATTTTTGTTTGCTATATAGAATTGTTCTTTGCTAAACCATGATTGACTGTTCTGTATGAAATCACCCAGGTTACCATGGGAGGTTAATTAAACGTCATTTAAATTTCACCCATCATGTTGGTCATGTATTTGAGCATGAAACACACAATTTTCATAGATTTATGAAGAACTACTAATTCTCCAGTAGAGGTTATCTTCAACAAACCTGAGCTAGTGGGAAGTTGATTCGATCGTGGTGTAATGAAAGAATGTGCCTACTCTTAATGTAAGTGTTCTATTAATGCATTGTACATTTCCAAGTACCCTTAACGCAGTCATACGACCCCGAGTCTGGCTTATGTGGAAGTCAAGTGGCAGGCAGGTCATTTAGGTGCCTCATTTACTAATTCTTTCACCCTTGACCAAGTAAGGTTTTTAGTTGCAAAGTTGTGCTTTAAATGCACACTTCAGAATAAAGTGATTCATGTTTTTGGTCACCATTATTTCATCAATTCAATTGAATTTTGCTGAAAAATTACTTAAAATAAAACTTGGTTAAAGAATAATTCTGTGTGACGTGAGATGGCATTTAATGCATTTTCTGTGTGAAAACTTTGGCATACAAATTTGGTGTTTTATGGAAGATGATGATAGTCTAATTTTACCACGATTCGTGCACCTCACATAGATACTCTGCATTCCACAGGTATTCTGTTAATGATTATAAAATCAAGTAACATAAATATTTGAGATAACCCCAACAGATGAGGACCATACAAGGACTATCTCACATAGTCTGTAGTATAGGAACATGTACTTTCTAATTGGGTATGGGCTGTTAGCTTCTGTTGGCAGTAATCATGTGTACAGTGTATATAGGCACACAGCCAAAATCAATGATGTAATCTAACACTGTATTTCCTAGACAAGCAGCAGGAGCTGATACAAGTTTTTACAACGTAATCACTAATATCACAGTCTGGGAGCTATGGTTTTCTGAACAGTGTGAAAAACTCCGACATTTGACCCAGTAAGGAGCAGATTCATTACAGCCAAACCTGGATTAAATTCGTGCTAATTGAATTGGAATTTAATTAAATTTAAAAGAAATGTGAATTGAAGTTAAATAAAGTCAAACTTATTGAATTGGGGTTGGCAAATGGCAAAGTAAGATGAATTATTGAATGAATTTGTCAAAATAGAAAATAAATTTACAGTCTTTTTTAAGTAAGTTAGCTTGAGGTTTGTAATTAGTATTTGTCAGTCCAGGGTTTTGTCTTGCTGGAAACTGTATAGGGGCAGGTTGTCTGACTTGATTCAACATGACCCTTCAGAACATTCTGATTGCAGTATTTGGCCCAGTGACTGTTTAGCACTGTCCCATCTGAGACCAAACCAGGTATCTTATTATGGGCTATTATTATGGAATATTTAATTAAATAAATTAAAAGACTTGTATGCTTCATATGCGTTTCAGGGATGATTAGGTGCAACCCACATATGGTGACACAGTGAACCAGTTCACCCATCAGTAACGCTTTGAACATTTTAAGTTCATTTACCGGTAGTCGAAAGAAGTAAACAATTATTGCCGATTTTTTCATTTTGTTGGAATTGAATAAAATTGAGTTGAATTTGAGTTGATACTTTTTGTGAGTATATTGAGTTGAATTGAAATTGATCCTTGATAGAAACACATGATTTGGAGTTGATCAAAATTAATTGAACCTGGCCCGGATTATGGTGCATTAGTATTTAATGTCATGGTTCTGGTAGGTATGTTTTGGTAATAGATGAAAATGTTGCAACTCATGGATCTGGTTCTGACTTTACACATCCTTTGTTTGGGGAATATACATGCATACTGTATAACGCTCTTTCTTAGGAATCATATGTACAGTGTTTTGAACTGACTGTTTCATGGAATCATTGAATTTAGTACATTCGATTTGAAGGTGAATTAGAATGTTTTTCATCTGGTGATTTATTGTCAATAAAATGATGAATGACAGGTGAATATAGTATTTTAAAGAAATACTATATTCATCTGTCACCAGACCACTTTATTGACAATAAATCACCTGATAAAAACATTCTAATTCACCTTGAAATCTTCTCTTATGAAGGTGAATTTACATGTTCTTTCTTCAGGTGATTTATTGTTCGATATCACTGTCAAGTTTTTTACAGTTGGTGCCAATAAAATAGCACATTTACTGCATCTCATTAAAATGTAATGATGCATACAAACTTGAGAATTTAACAAGATTTTCATTGAACCATCCGGAAAGGTTTAGAGGAAGATTAAAAGTATGTCTGCCCAACGTAAGTTGAGTCCAAAGGAACTACCGAGGGGGGTACCAGGTTTTTGTACATTTCTTATGCTAACAGGCATTATATGTCACATAAGTACATATTATAATACCTGTTAGGTCATTTAGATGACATTACATGACCCTGCAAAATATTGGGTTAACGGAGTCAGATTTCACCTACAAGATAGAAGCATGGAAGCCACTTGCAAAACTGGTTTCAAGTCATCTGATACCCCATTTACTGAGTACTCTGGTGATCCAACTTATTGACATCTTGGGGACCCTGTCAACATTTGAAATGATATTATTCATGAGCCACTGCTCTTGAAAGTGACTCAAATATTTTACTCCATCATGGACTGACAAATTTTATATTTTTTTAGCAATAAAGACATTTGAGTAATGACAATATATGATAGACAATTCTTTTAGACATTCTAAAGGAGTCTCAATTTAGCTGTGAAATGTTAGTGGACTTGAAAACTTGAATAGTAATAACAATATCCAGGGAACCACCATTGGTTGGTGATGTTCAACAATAAATTATTAAATATGCGTTACTTTCAGTGTTATTGTTGTGTATTAATAGTCTTCCAATTGTTTCATTCTTGGCACTAAATAACCTTCTGGTGGCCACAAACAGAGATCATGAAATAGCACTGGCCACGACCACTCAATACCACTCACATTCAAGCCAGCATGAACATAGTTCAACAATATACCAAATGTGGTATCATATCTTGTCATTGTTAACACTATCTGTCAATGTTTTCATAACATCTGTGCATAATTGATCACGAGCCAGGTCATTTCACACTGCCTCCGCTTATAGACTTGTGTGACTACCGGCTTAGTTGTACCCTTATCTCACAGATAGATCAGTGCGATTTAGCATTAATGTTTGAACTTATCTCCAGCATTTCCAAGGAAATGACTGGCTAAAATCGTCTGTTATTTGCGTGCGCTGCATGACAATGTATGGCTATATCGCTACCAACACTTCATGTTTTATATAGCCACTGGTGTCAAGATTCATGCCCGAAGCTTGTGAATGCGGCTCGATTCCTGGAAGGCTTTTTCCCTCGGCTGGTCATGTCTGTTAACTCTGTTTCCCTGGCTTCCATCTGGGATACTGGGAGCTGGAGGTGCACTGGTATGCCAGTGAATCACTAAATATCTTCCCAGCTGGTGCGTCATTTATGTAGAGAATATCAAGAGCAAGGAGGGCAATCTTTGCACGCAGTCATGGGTGTCTTGATTGTCTCAGTAATTCAACTACTTTGTAATTAAGGTCTCCTCAATAATACTACTACCTTGCCAGTAAGGTCACCCCAGTAATGCTGCCATCTCTCATTTAAGGTGACCTCAATAATATAGTACCATAGCCACTTCACAGTTATGATAACCTCAGTAATAACTAATACAACCACCTTTCAAGTAAGGTCACCTCAGTAATGCAGCCACCTCATAATTAAGGTCACCTAAATATCACTGTCATTTCTCCATTAATGTCACCCCAATAATACTAACAACTTTCAATTAGTATCACCTCAGTCACTTCACAATTATGGTCACCTCAGTAATAAAGCCATCTAGCAATTAACGTCACTCCAGTTACATCTCAGTTAAGGTCACCCCAGGAATACAGCCACTTTACAATTATGGGTTAGATTGTTTCTGCAACTTGAAATTAACAAGTCTTGAAAAGTTGGGCCCTAAGAGCTGATTAATATTTAATATCATAAAATGCCTACAATATTTAAGTTGTGATAAGAATAAGTATGTTCACGCAGTAATGGTCAGCCAGTTGAACATGGTCTGGTGGAAGTAGAAGTAGAACCAGAGGTCAAAACTGGACAAGTGACGCAGCTTTGTTATCTTTGAAACATCAGCCTGTCTATTGTGGCCAAAATGTTATACATTTATGGAGTGTGAAGTGTATTGTGTAATATACAACAAAGCCAGGTGCCTTATTTGCCATAAAAACAACACATATTACCATCAACAAACAAGGTAATAAATAATAATGTGACCTCACCATCTGGGTGTTGACAGTGAACTGTGACAGTTTCTCCAGCATCCAGAGTATTTATCCACTTGTGTGCAAGCATATAGCCCACAAGAGTCATCAATCATTTTTGTTTCCTTCCTGGAGGAGGCCAGCTATTTCAGTGCTATGTCATAACCGCCCACTGTCTGCATTACACAGTGTGTCCCAAAGGATGACTTGTGCATAGGGTGCTCAGTAAACTTGTCCCGATTTGCTAGTCTCACACTGAGGCCAATAGAAGTTGTCATAATAAAAACATGTCAGGTTTTTCTTGGTATACTCTGTAGCATAGTTACATTCCTTCTCGACTGAATTTGTGACTGCGAAGAAAATCTGGTGTGATTAATTGTTGGAAGGTATGCGTATTGCATATATCCGTGTTGACGTTCACTGCCATGATAAAGTAGGTATGAGGAGATTAAGTTGTATTACTGTGTTGCTTCAACTACAAAAAAGTGTAAATGTTTTCAAAATGATGTCATAAACAGGTCACCAGTTAGGTGGTATCTTCAACAGCACAACTTGGCCTGGAACAGCCCACTCTAATGAAACAGAAAGACTAATATACTGTGACAGTAAATATGGACATTTTATTTCTTTGTAGTGGTACGTTCAGATGACTGTGTGTGCTTGGTGAACTAGAAAATGTACTCAGTTGCATTTGTTAGATGGTATGTGTCGACTAAAATTTATAGAAGACACAGTTTTTTGTTGTGTTGTAGACCTCAGTGTGTAGACAGTTGCAACACAGAGTGCACATAACATGTGCATTACCAGTACAGTAATATGACACATTGTGTTTGGTAATTTACTTGATGAATGTCTACAATAAATTGTGAGAATGTCCAATGTAAACTTGGCCAAGATCTCTGACACAAAGGACAGTTTAAAGTATGAAATAAATACTTGTGGATTAGTTTTAAAACCACACGTGAACAGTGATATTGTAGATTTTAGTTTAATTGTTATTGATGGAGTCAGATGGAGTATTAGTACAGTAGAGTGACTGGAGTCAACTCTAGTAGACTGACAGTTGACAGGCAGTGCTAGGTGTTTGTCTGGGGGACACCATGATGTCAGGGGGGACACCATGATGTGGGAGTATGTCCCTGACTCTGACTAGAGTGATTGATGTGATTGTCCTGCTCCTTGAAATGTTTGTCTGACTTTGTCACCAACAGGTGACGTGGTCACAAGTTGGAGGCGTGACATAGCTCAGTGTGCACGTGTTTCCCATAAACAACTTTCACAGAAATCCTGTGGGGAGTGGGGACAGAAAATGGAAGAAGATCAGTGTTTTCATGTCCTCTCTGTCCCCTAGTAGGGTGACTGAGTATGAATATGACACACCAGTCACCAGGCCCCAATAGATGGGTGCAAAGGTCACTTATTTTATGTACAAAGTAAGGAGAAAAACCAAATTAACCCAACCACATCTGATTAATTTAATGGTAACTGGTTACAAGCCTGAAGGTTGAAGCCTGGCTATATGGGAGATGCAGGAATTTTCTCTGACCCAGGCACCCAGAAGAAGATAAGAATCAAAGTGTTTTTTATTGCATTTCTCTGATAGTGAAATCGCTGAGTAATTGGGTTGTGGATAAGATATGTGCGGATCTGTTTTATTCTGTGCAGAGAATGAAGAAGCAAAAAAGTCTTCAAAAATCATAGATGTTGTATTTATGCCTTAGAAATGAGTGTAAATGGTGTCACGTGTGTTTGTAGTCCATTTCAGATCAAAAAACACATTTAAAGTTTGTAAACTGACTTACAGTTGACATTCATGTGTTCACCAAAAAAATGGTGACTGGCAAAATTGTTATCCTGCATAAAGCCTTGGTTCTGTGGAATGAATAGAGAGTAGATTGAGTTTTCAGATGCTGCAGTGCAATTTAAGAAAAAACAAATAATTGTGTCTAAATAAAATATTGAACTAAATGTATCTGTTACATTGAAAACTACATTTACATGTTAAATAGAAAACTATTTTTATCTGTGGTAAATGGAGTTTATATGTTAGCCTTTATTATAAAATCATGTTGATACGGTATAAACTACATTCTACTTTGTAAACATGCTTACTATACCTAATCATGTTTTTGGAACAACTTTGTATCAATTGTTGACATTTCAAAGTGTTTTGGGAGGAAAACAGTTTTGCCAGTGCAGAGCTTTTGGAGACTTGGGCCTCACATTAAAAACATGATTGAACCCATGTCAATGTTAGAAGCTCTTTCCATTCCACAACCTCAACTTCATCAGAATTCACATGTCAGTTATTTGAATGACTGCCCTGCAATTTAAGTAAACATTGAACTACTGAATTGAAAAATATTTAGGGTTTGTTGAAACTTGAAGTATATTGGGACGGCCAGTGTTAGGTTAGAATATATAATTTATACTACTTAATTTACAATAACAAAAGCAAATTGAAAAGCCCTTTTAATTTAAAACCTCGTTGTCTAATCTGTGTGACTATGAAGACGGGGGGGGGGGTGTTACAACTGAACAAGTAGACTACTCGTGGACATTAACTATTAAAGCCTTCACCACAGAGTAAACAGTTTCCAAATTATTGTCATCAATAGTGTATGTGCATCTTGTTGCTACAGTCGCCTAGTGTAGTTTATAATCATAATACAGGGAGCTATCATTATTTTTCAGTGGGCGATCAAATTAGGGGACATTCCCAGATTTTATATATATCCCACCCCAGAATCCTGTGCTCAAGCAGTGTGACCCACCCTCTTGACCTGTTTGGCCTCTCCCAAATCTCCAACACAAAAATCACCATTATATTTAGCCCAGTGCACTGCAGTTGGAAACTGGACCCTCTTTTGATTCCACTGAACACCCCTCCATACATGTAAGTTGTAACCTGACTTGGCAGATAGTATCTACATCTAGATACCACTTTAATGGGATTAGTTGAAGGATGCATGGGCATATACATGTATGGATGCTGTACACATGTGATTACAATACTGTTGATTGAAGGATTTTTATTCACATGTGCACAATAATCCGTGACAAAGAAATTTAGTTAAATCTAAATTCCGCATGATTGCATTTTAAACATGTATTAAACATTAATAAAACTTACTGTTACGTATTGGCAGATTAAAAAAATTCATGTTATGTGTATATGTAGGTATATAATATTGTATTACTTGTTGGGAAATGTCACCTTTGTAACGTTAATGTTGATTTGTCATGATATTGCACAGGAAATATACATCTGGTTGTATAGTACAGCATGAGGTCTGGTTGTATAGTAATGTATACTACAGCTAAAGATCACAGTCATTCACTGAACTTGAGGAATGTTTACACAATGCACCAGCCAGTTGAAGAAAATGGGTCATTCGCTGTGCATCAATGGCTCTACAGTGGACACTAAATGACCCAGTGAGACTGTAAGAGATAGCTATCTCGCTAGAACAACACCATGTACCTCCACTGTGGCCACAAGCAGAGATCATTAAGACAACCCTCTTTCAACAATCACAGCTTTCATTGCTAGCTATCACCGATTTCTAAAACGGAATGCGATAACGCTGTTAGCTGCAATTGTATGTTGGAGTTATAAAAAATTCCCCATATAGTCATTTTAAGAAACCGTACTGAGATGTTGGTGAAACAAACTTTTTGTAAACTGGTATTATAATGCCACCTAAGTAGATGGGAACAGAATGAATGCTAACGAAAATAGTTTGTAAAAAGGTGGCTTTGTAAAATGAAGATAATTTTTATGCTCTGTAAGTGATGAATGCTTCGATTGCATAACAGTGAGTGTTTATTGTAGTATCTGAGTTTGGGTGAAAAAGGTCGGGCGAAAACAATAGTGTTTTCTATACAAATACTTCTTTGTCTCCTAGACAATGTGATTGAAAACAATATAGATGTAGATTTTCCAAAACAGTGAGTTATTTAGTATAAAAATATTTCACCTGTACTGGTAATTATGTTACAATGTTGTACAACAATTGGGTGGAATATTTCAATACAGCGGTCAATTAGTAGCTGCAGGATTATATTGATATATTTTCTATTGTACTACTGCAGTGTGTTCAGTCATCACTGCTTCAGTTCACTTTAGACAGTTGTGGATAGAAACTAGATATTTATGTATGGATAGTGAGTGTTTGCACAGTAATTCCGTCATGGCTGAATACTTCTATTGTAGATGTTGGCAATTGTGACCCTCTAAACCACACAATCTTTCATCGTTTGTAGCAGTTCTGTTGAGCTCCGTCCACAGTATATACATTGTTCTGATTTTGGAAGTAGTCTTTTGTATTAATTGGTCTGTCGTGAAGATGACTTAGAAGTAGTAAATTACCTTTCTTTTCAATCCATGACACTCACTGACTCTTCTGAAGGACACTTCATTATATAAGAAATTATCCTTATGGAGGATCACATTTTTTCCAGTCCATGATCTCCCAGTAAATATGTACACATTTGCACACAAACTAATCCAACATATGCTTAGTGAATAGCAAAGTTTGTATTGTTTTTGCTGCTCTTAACAATTTACCCATCCACTCAAGTTTGTATGTGCCAAAACAAACTGGTCATCCAAAGGACGGGTGGACGGATCTCTACCTAGAGCTGCCATTATCTTCATTTTGACTGACCATTTGAGTGACCGTTGATTGACCACGTCCATCTGTCTGACCAGTGACCATGTCCATTTGTTTGCAGGTGGCAGTAGCTGACACTCACGATGTTTGGTTTTATGAAGAAACACTCGGAGAAGGAGCGAGAGGATCGGGACCGGAAGAAACGAGAGAAGAAGGAGAAGAAGGAAAAGAAGAAGGGCGACAAGAGCCTCACGGAGGAGGAGCTCTCCCGCCTGGAGGAAGCAAAGAAAGGACTCTGGGGCCGTCTGAGCGAGTCGTCAACGAAATACGGGGCGCGACCGTACAACGGGGCGCGAGATGAGAGCAGTGAAAGTTTGAGCTCCGGGGGGAAGTTGAGTCCGCGTGATGGCGCGACCCCTGAACCCGACGGCACGACCTACACAAGTGTCGGCAAGGTCGAGCTGTCTACGGCAACTGTGACGGTGAAGCGGGCGGGGCCAGCGGTGCAGCCGAAACCGCAGCGTGGGATTCTGAAGGGGCAATCGAACTATGGTCCGGAGATACCGAATCAGGGGGTCAGAGGTCAACTCGATGACACGATGACCTTGGAGGAGAACACGATCGCCAATGAAGACTACCCAGTACAGGTGCTGGACTCTCTCAAGAGGGACCCCGAGAAGGGGCAGCCGAAAAAGAAACGCAGTGTGCGTAGTCTGGTGGCAAACATTGAACCCGACAGTGTGCCGCAGCGTAAAGTGGTGCCACCTACGAAGCCGGCTCGACTCCCGAGCACCACGGTGACGGCATCGAAATCAACAAGTGGCACGCCGAAGAGACGGGTGCTGCCAAAGATCAACGTTCCGTCCCCAGCGCCCGATGCAGCCTCACCGCCCCATGAGCCCGCCATGCCCGCCAGTCCCGCAGAGAAAACCTACGGGAACACGCCACTCGCACTGCCATCGCTGGCGCCCCCTAGGTGTCTTGCGCCGCGAGAAATCACCCTCGGACGGCAGTTGGCAGGCGATTTTGGCTTCACGCTTCGACGGGGCACGATTCTCGAGCGGGGGGTCGGGGATAGCACCGAACGTAAACGAACCGTTATTTTCGCTGAACCCGGCCCGAAGAACACACAGACCGGGCTGTTGCCGGGCGACCGGCTGATCGAGGTCAACAGCAAAAACGTGGAGAATGCGACGCGCGAGGAAGTGATAGAACTGATCAAGAGCTCTGGTGGTGAGGTGCAGTTGAAAGTTCAACCAATCCCGGAGCTGAGTGAGTTGAGCGTGAGGTCGGGGCTTGAGGGTGAAGAGGTCACCATCGCTGAACAGAGCATCAAGACCGGAACGCTGCAGCGCAGTGGAAATGCGCGATATCGTGCTCGCCAGGTGAGTCCATTGCGTGGTTTTGGTTGTTTCTGTTATTTAGAAAATACTGTTGCTTTGTCGAATCACATATACGTCAGTTTTGCATGTATTGGGTGGACGTTTTTTATGGGATCTAGTGGGACCAATCAGATACTTTTTTTAATTCATCTAGTAGGGTGGAGAACTTGAGGGCCTCAAATTCAGTATTTTAAGAGGCTATTCATGGGCCGTGCGTTTGCAACAAAATTGGACGCATTCAATTGTAATTGTAAATATATTTTTTAATGATATTTTTAGAAGATAATTTATATAAGTATATATATATATATATATATATATATATATATATATATATATATAACAATTTTAAAGGACATTTTATATTTATTTATTTATTATCTAGTTTACACCACAATTATTGTTAAATAGATAATCTATTATTTAAATTTTGCCTTTATTTATTTATTATATAAAAAATATTTTAAAGAACAAATTATGTACAATGTATATCTTATATCTATATCTTATATTTATTTGCCATATTTCATTTTACTGTATATATAGGCATATATGAGTCAATGCCAGACTACATTCCAATTCATCATGTAATGCACGTTGAATATGGCAATAAAGCTTATTATTATTATGAGTGCCTGACATTTATGCGAGACACTGAGACGATGTAACGTCTTTTTTCTGGAAGCGATGGAGGAAGTGCTCCCTATGATTGACCTCTTAAATAGTTATCCAGAACGGTGGGGATGGGCCCTCAATGTCACCTTGAGGATCGCAGTTTTTAAACGTTTTTTACGTGGGTGACAGCCTTTTCTCCCAAGCAGCACTGGGCACCTCAGTTGGTTTATTACACACGTGTAACTGAACAAATTAACATTAGCTCTTCCTCCTTTTGTAAGATAATGTTTATGTTGAAGGTATGTATGTTGCACATCATATAGTACTCAGTTTGCAGTCTCTCCCAGAAGTTCAAAGTTTCAATAATTTGTGCATAAAAATGTTCAGATTGTAATGTAAACACTGCATTTAAATAAGCATGCCCTGTTGACACTGCAGAGACAAATGGTAGTAGCCAGAGATACTTTGGAAGGTGACTGATTACCCCTCTAAATAGGGCAAAGTACAACTGGGTCTGTCAACCTGCTGGTTCACCCACCCCAGCCTTCAGAAGCTCAGAGGGTGACAATAAAAGACATTGAAACTGTCAGTATCCCTTAAAGTTTAAACCTATCTTGGATTGTTTGCATTAAAGTGTTTTAATTTGTGAACTTTGCTTAATGTAGCCCACAACAGTAGATTTGTTTCAAAAGCTCATGAGGTCTGAAGGCAAATGACATTGCCTTAATTTTTTGAGATGATCCCTGACAGACACAATGAAATCCAAAATAATGGGTGTACATTACATTTGTACCAGTGTCGTGGAGCAGCCTCTTGAATGTAAGCAGGAAGTGTTACAACTTACAGTATACAATCATATTTGTTCACACCAACGCCCTTAGGCAAGATAAGATTTTTGCCAGTCCAAATATGTCCCGGTAGACACCTAGCACAGAAGCCAGTCTAGACATGTCTGTAATGTCCAGAAATACATGATATTAATCCATGTTGCACACACACACGTGACATTTTCAAAGCATAATTGACAACGTAATTGAAATAAGCTTTTTGACTCAGTCACACAGTTTCCTTTGACATTGACACCCCACCCCATAAACAAGATACTGTTTAAACAAACAAATTATGTCCGTTTAGAGTTTGATTTGCATGATAAGTTCAAAGGTCATGACAGAATTAGATCAGAGCTTGGAAATTTATGTTAAATGCATGTGCAGATTTCTTCAACTTCTGGGTATTTTTCATTATAAAAACCCATTCAACTTCATTGGGAATTTGACAACATTTTATATACATGTACTATTAGTATTATCATGTAACAATCAAAATAAAAAATGCAATTTTCAAAATATTTTTGGGTTTTTGGTCCAGTTCTCACAAGGCTCTGCTTGTGTTGTGCCCAGGTAGCCCGGTCAGTGTCAGGGCATTGTAAAATTACCACAAGTGTGTAAACTATCCAAGATACAGGTCTATAAAATGTCCGATACTTGGTCCTTTTCTCACAAGTGGCGTTTTGTCTGTGTACATTTTACCCAGATTGCCCTACAGTACAGTCTATAGAATATATGAGTATTTGTCAACGCTGAGCACTGTGTAAGACAGGGTTGTTACCCCTCAGTGGGGCGTACTTGACTGAAGTGGTGGAAGTTGATAAGAACTATTTAAGTTTAAGTACACAATATGCTTGACTACTTAATAATTCTACCAGATACTGGATTCTGCTGATTGTCGAGGGTGATTTGATGGTTTGCCGACAACAACTGTTTCTAGGTTAATGGCGTCTTCAGTGGGACAGTTTGTTTACCTGCTGCTGGGTTTTGTTGTCACAGTGTAGACAGGTGATTTATTGGCTGTCAGGTAGTAACTCTAGAGGCAGGCGTCTGTGTCACAGGTAGACACCTGGTAAACGCACTATACATTGAGGCCAGCTGCAAAGTCTGATACAATATTGTAATGTAACTAACAGGCGACTCGTAATTTTGTAGGATATGAATTGTTTAAGTAATTAAAGGCCATGTTGCTATTTGAGTAAGAGTTGGAAATAATGTTTAATTGACGCAGTTGAATGTATACCGGGGCAGGGCTTTATGCAGGATCAAATTTATGCCAGTCACACATATTTTGGTGAACAGATGTTAACTGTTAAGCCAGTTTACAAACTTAAAATGTGTTTGATGACCTGAAAAAATTACAAACCCACATGATGGTGCTGTGACATCATTTACACTCACTTTCAACTTTTAAGGCAGAACTGACAGTATCTATGGTTTTGGAAGACCTTTCTTGCTCCTTTGTTTTTTTACCCATCCACCCATTTTCTGCCTATCCACAATGGGTTTTACCCGCCCAAATGACGGGTGGACGGGTCTCTTGCATAAAGCTATGTCCAGGGGTATTTGGGAAGAGAAATGGTGATAAGTTATGACAGTGAAATGTTTACCAACTACCCGTAGAGGTATTGTATGGCTGAATATGGATGTCATGTTGTCAACTACAAAGGTATCATGTCACACATCTATGGTATGTTACTGTCAATAAAGATATCTTGTTGCACTGTAAACGGTAGGAATACTATTGATAGCCAACAGACATAATGTCTAGTAACAATGCACATGTGCCCAATTCATCAAAATTAATATATTTATCAATGTTGTTTCTACTTCAAACTAAGCAAATGTACCTAACATATAAAAATAAATGTATTTAACAAATGTAATTTCAATCACTATTCCTTTCAAACTTCAAATTTTTTAAGGAAGAATTTACTTTACTGTTTTTAAAAGTGTACATGAAAGATAATGGTTCTAAATAATTTGAAAAATAAGTGGCAATCTAATTGAAAACCTTACATTTAACCAATTCCAGTTAGTGAGTGTTTCACCATTTCTGATTTCAGCTACTTTCAATACAAGAGTTCCTGTTCTGGTGTTTATAGGTGTATAGATTCCTTAATTACATAGTTGTTTGTACACTTCAGTTAGCAACATATGTTATTCCAAGTTAATGTTATTCCACATTAACCAGGTCCAGTGCAGTTTGTAACTCAAACTCTGTCAAACAATGCACCCTGCTGCCCTCTTGTGGATAAAATGGATATTAAAATCCAGTTACTACCTCATTTTATATCATTATATGGTCGTTTCTTGAACTATGATTATATGTAATTTTACACACATGTTCAAAATGTATAATATGGAGTGTTTGCACTACACAGCTGAAATGCACATTTATTGTTCATTTTTATATAAGAACTATTCCCTAATACAGAAATAATTGTTGCAACTCTTGAAGAATATTTGTAAGAAATTAACAATATATTCCATATCAGTCTTGAATAATTAGTCACAGACACAGATGTCACCATAAGCATACAATCACAGCCATTATTATAAATTATTATTGGCCAGCTTAGTTTTTTGTAGCATTTGGCAATTTTTTTTACATGTTGTTTTATGACACTAGCGATGAATCTGTCCAGTTTTAATTGGGTCCAAAAACTTGGAACTGTTACTCAGTCTGTTAGGGACCCAGCTTTTAATCTGGAGGCGGCTGACTCTTGATGAATGCCACCATCTTACTAGTTGTAATTACATATCTCTGCCAGTCTTCAAGACTCTAGCCCCAGTAATCGGTGGTTAAACACCTCTTTTTTGGGTCATTAACCAGGAATCGCCTGTTGAATCAAGTCTCCAAGTCTCAAATTATCTCCTCGTGTGGTTTATTACCCTTGACAGGGCGTAACCAAAAAAGTTCTCGTGTTGATGGGGTGGTCACCCCAAGTGTGTGTGGGCACCCAAGTGAGACGTGTGGTTTACCCTCAAAAGTGGGGCGTTCTTGATAGCTTCCGACGGATTCTGCCAGAGTCACTGGTGTTGTGTAGAGTGAGAATTAAAACTTGTGTGTAGATTGAACACAGGGCGTCCAGTGTGTGCTGTGTGCTGTGATCAGTTGTTCACCAGTTACGTGATATGGGGTCATTTGCTGAGGTGTGAACATAGCAATTAAACTCTGTTATGCAATTTACTCTATTTCCTCTTGATTGGGATGTTTCAAAGTTGCTAACATTTCAAAAGCTACAGTAATATTTTATTATAATGAGTTCTAATTCTGTGTATGCTGTCTCTCGTGTTGTGTGTAATGACTGTAACAGATTTATGAAACTCATGCATTTGTATGATAAATTCAATACATTTGTTTTATTTTTACGGATCCTGATGGTATAACTATATATTATTAACATAGTATTACACACAGCCATGCATGCACATAAACAAACGACACGCACGCACACACACACGCACGCATGCACACACGCACACACACACACACACAGCACACGCACACACACACACACACACACACACACCACCACACACACACACACACACACACACACACACACACACACACAGGCGCCGTAATACAAACACGTACACCGGGCATTGTAGTCGCTAGTACAAACATTTCCATTCATGCAGATTTCTATTAATAACTCCTCTATATCTCAGTGTACCCGCGATGGTTTAATCCGTTTAGCGGTGTTGTTTCCAAACAGGCCTTTGTCTCTGTACTACACTGAACCTGCCGCGGGCTCACATAGTTGTTTGTAGTTACACCTTGTCTTGCTGCCTATTAATTTCACCATGGTCCCTACTCTGTCTGCAAACACCATTCAGTAGTGATTACTAGGCACTGAGATCAAGAACTGGTGGACATAGATTCGTTCCCTGCCAGTGGTAACGTACACCACACGCTATGGTGAGTTAGGCATGTTTTTAACCCATTATCGTCAGTCTTATTACCATAATTATTGTGAATCGAAGATAATAGTAATAGTGCATGGTTAAAGCACTGGTACGTGCCTAGACAAGACCCCACACTCGTAGTGCATGGCAGGGCTTTATGCAGGATAAAATTATTGCCAGTCACACATGTTTTGGTGGACACATGGATGTTAACTGTTAAGCCAGTTTACAAACTTTTAAATGTGTCTGATGACCTGAAATGGACTACAAATACACATGTGACACCATTTTCACTCACTTTCAAGGACATAACTAACAATATCTACGTTTTTGGAAGACCTTTTTTTGCTCCTTCATTTTTTTACCCATCCACCCTACACTGTATTTCTACCCGTCCATATTCGTTTGACGGGTGGACGGGTCTCTACATAAAGCTATGGTGCATGGTACACTCAGAGGAGTCACAGCAGTGTCTTGGCAGTTTTCTTCTGGTTCAATGCCAGCGTCTTGATTTATTTTTTATGTAGGTCGAGTACTTGGGACCATTAGCTCTGTAGGTCTACAGGAGGGTTTTAACCTTTCCCTGTGTGGGGTCTTTTACATCCGCTGGGGTAAACACCAGACAGAGGAGATTAGAACCCCACAACACTTGATTGATACTCAGCTGAGCTGTATCACCCCAAGAGGTGTTAACTGCAATAGAAACAATTTTGTTTTATGTTATCTGTCGGTTTATTTCTGGGATTTCTCTAAGAGTGAGCCAAGTGTAATATTGCTGGGTTGCTCTGAGTATATGTGAGCTGTTTTCGAATGTTTTTTATTGCTTGGGTTTCTCTGAATTGATTAGGTTTTACTGAAGTCTTTAACCAACTTTTCAGGTGTTGTATTTACTGTTTTTCCCACGTTTATGAACTGAACTAACTTAGCTGACATGTTTACTTCTTCATGAAACATACATTGCAGGGTTTTCTCAGATTTAATGAACTAAGTTCTTCTTCAGATATCATACATATATTGCAGGATTTGTCTAAGTTTATGAACTGACCTCTTTAGTTGTCCTACTGCTCATGTCTCAGAACATGAATCAACTGCTTGAAATATAGTATAGTTTCTTGGAGTACATATTTTTGCAAACCTATCTATCTGCTGTTTCAAGTGGTTGAGTTGGCTGGCAGTTTGCCCCAAATCCTTTCCAAATGATCTCACCATGTCTGGGGGTATTTACCCTCCCATGGGGGTATATGCTCTCCCTTGGAAACGCATCGACACATGCACTGGACAATGCATCTCCCACCACCCAGCTGACCACTGCACGAGATGTCAATCAGCTATCGCCAAGTAAACTATTTGGCAACCTATTGATGTCGTTCACAGACGTTACCTGGTTGTGTCCTTCCAGGAATGTCCATCTGGTGTAATGTGGCCCACTTACCTGGTTGTTTTTGTACGAGTTTACCTGGCAGTGGCCCGCCGGCCGTGTTTGGGTTTTGGGCTTAATGCGGGAATGGTTTTCAGTTTTGGCACAGCAAACTAGGTTGATTAATTTCTGCTACACGGCACATGAATTCTGTACTAGTAGTGATCATGATGTACTCAGAGACTGGGAATGCATGTTTTCACGTGGTTAGGGCTAGTATTGGTCTTGTGGTTAGTGCTGGACATCCGGCTATTTGTGTGTCTGTCTGGCTGGCTGGCTGGCTTTCAGACCGGCTGTCAAGCACGAGAATAGTAGTTTGAATTAAAAATAATATACATGTAGTTTGCAATACCCTAATTTAATTTGAAATTAGTTCAATGTTTACTTAATTTACAATACATTTACGTTTTTCGTCATGACTTTTCGGCTGCTTTAAGCAGTCTTCCGCTGACGGCTACCACTAGATGGCGACATGGTGGTCATTCCACATAAACATAGTGTGTCCCCTGGGTGGCCCTTCAGGGGATAGTTGGAAAAAGAAATACCAAATCAGCCAACATGACAAAGCAAAGTGACAGAGTAGGGGGGGGGGCACATTTGTAGGTGGTGAGAGGTTGGAGGACAGGGGCAATAAAAGATGCCATGTGGAAAAGAATAGGATAACAAGAACATGGTTGTCTTTGGGTGAAGACCAGTACAAACTGTCACACGTCTATGACAGTATCTTGAGGCCATCTGAGTAAGACTACTGAAAGCAGCTGAAATAGCACGGGGGGGAAAATTTACTGTGAAATACGTAAAAATATAATTCATTTGAAACGGCTGGCTTCTGCTCAGAATATATGCCCACCAGTATTGATCGAACACCGCCAATCCCTGCCTCTATTGCCACTAGATCTAGGTGAAAACATTGCTATTGTTGACATAACAAAAGACCTGTTACTCAATGTGAGGTAAATATGTCTTTCAAATCTAATTAATGCATTGCAATATTAATTTAACTAGCATAATTTCTTTCTCAGAAATTATTTCAAGGTTTTTACTCATCACCGATGTTCACCTGAAGTTACAGTTAAAATATAAAATAAACAATGTCGAGATCATTGAATGTGATGGGTAGGTTATAGGGTAAGGATGCCAGCGTGAAACTTGGCAATGTAGTCAGATACACCAACACAACAGTGACACAGAAGAGGGGAAGGGGAAGGGGAAGGGGAAGGGGAAGGGGAAGGGGAAGGGGAAGGGGAAGGGGAAGGGGAAGGTCACAGGTGAAGTGGGAGGATTGCGCAAGGACAACAAAATCACGGGAAGATGTGAGATGGAGAGACAGCTATGGACAGGGTAGTGGAGAAAGAATGAACAGACAGAGTGATCCAACTGTACTTGGACAGATCCCATCCCATCCAATCCCATCCCATCCCATCCCATCCCATCCCATCCCATCCCATCCCATCCCATCCCATCCCCTCCCCTCCCATCCCATCCCCTCCCCTCCCCTCCCCTCCCTCCCCTCCCTCCCCTCCCCTCCCCTCCTCCCCTCCCCTCCCCTCCCCAGAGATCATGGAAGACAAACAATGCACACATGCAAGTGTGTGCACGTACGCATGCACTTTGCATGTGTGCACGTACACATGCACGTCGATACACGCAGACACACCTAAGCAAATCTAGTTTGAATACCTTATCAACAATGTTGCTTACAAGTTACATGACAAAATAATGTTGTTCACAAGTTACATAGAAATGCTGTCTGACTGGGGCAATTTTTTAAACTGCATCTATTGGGACATCTGTATGCAACGTTCCAATGCAAGGCTGGAATTTGGCGCTGAAACAGGAAACAATGGCCCGAGTTCATTGATTTCTGGGTCCACGGCTAGGTGCTGTGGGAGGGGAGCGTCTGCTGGGTATGAATTTTATTAGTGAGTAGAGGTCGTTTGGATCCTCTGTGAGTTGCTGGCCCTATATGTGTGTATGTACAAGTCCACAATGTGCAGTTAAGGCTTCATATAACTTGGGATGGGTCTTAGAAATGTGATTATTGGAAACGTGGCATTATTGAGTTACCATCTCCATCTTCTGTGTGTTATCGGATTTTTGGGTCTTAGAACTATGGTTATTGACGACCTGATGTAGCTGGTTTGCCGAATACCTGCCTGTTATTGCTCAACGCATTTACTGAATCAAAACACAAGACAGTGGAAGGGAAACAAGCTTGTGGCATCATCCACTGTTTGCGATGTCTTCGGCCAAGATTACTGGTGTTTTTATTTAAACACACAGTGGTGTTTACAACAGAAATGGAGCCGGAGTCTGGTTTTAGTTGTGTCTCAGTAGTAGGCTGATGTGACGCAAGCTGGATACGACATTGATGGATATTGTGAGTGTAAAATAAACAGTTTTTGCGCAAGCGATTGCTACAAGTCTGGACAAGTCTACTGTGGATGGTCTAGTCAAAGTCCATTTTCATCCTGGAAGAAATGAGGCAACAGGGCTAATGACCGATACGCAAATTTGGAGGTTCATCTCACTAAGACCATCCATGTGATCCTTACTAAACCAGGTGAAAATGGTCCTCTCCAAGACCTGCTGAAAGTGTTTCATTTTGTCAGACCAAAGAGAGTTGGATTCAGTAAAAGTGATGGCGAGATAAAGAATACAGAGTTATAGGAATGGCGTCACGTCTGTATGCCGTCTTTGGCCTGTTGCGGGTAAGAATTAACTTTTTAGCAATACTTTGTTCTTTGGTTGTCTATCCTTGAATTGCTGCCATGTGTATTTTGTCATGTTGGATTTATAATAATTATTAGTGTTTATTTATTTCACAGTTTCACAGTATATACCTTTTTTGACTGATCAACAATCTTACTCAAATGACTATGTCAGTTGGAAAACAGCTGATCTCAGTAAAAATTTCACAAATAGAAAGACTTGATTGTGAAATATGCGACCTCTTCACTCATATTGAGGTTTAATTTTAAAGCATACCACAGCAGTTTTTGTTGTACAGCGTAGAACTCAATCGTATGTGGGGATAGCATTGTTTATGTATAAGATGTAGGCCAGGTAAGACCTATAGCAGCTTGATATCTCAGTGTCAATATATTTCTAGGTTAAGCATACATGCCATGCAAAGAGGAACATGTAGGACAGGTGACAGGTTGCTTGCTGATAGGGTAGGATGTTGGCATGTATTGCCAGTGCATTTTACAAAACAGGTTTAACTGGCACACAACCACGTTGAATTAAACATGGTAAATCGCTATATTTGATTTGTACCAACTGACATTTTTATTTACTTTGTTTTTCAACCATGTACTAACTTTGTGAACTCTTGTAATGCCTTGGAATACATCAAGACAGTATGTGTGGTTTGTCTTATCCTTGCGAGTACAGTCCAAGTCACTCAGGAGCTTCTTCTACTTATCAGTTCTGCCTATCTCTCTCTGTCCCCTCCCTCCCTCCCGCCCTCCCTCCTCCACCTCCCTCCCCTCTCTATCTCTTGCTCCTTCTCTCTGTCTCCACCTCCCTCTCTCCACCTCCCTCCCTCCTTCCGTTCATCCCTCCCTCTGTCATCCTCCTCTCCAACCCTCCCTCCCATCCTCTCCCTCTAGTCCACAATGACTACCCATTCATAGCTGTTCCCGGCCGTCCTCCCCAGGCCTTATGTTGTGTTATTCCATCTCAGCCTTGGTCTTCCTCCCCATCGCCTGCTTCTACTCCCCATGCTCTTTTTGATAAATCAGATTTTTGATAGATTGATCTGTTCATGGAAAGACAAAACAAGACAAAACGCACTATCCATTTACATCGTTTTAAGAAAAACCCTTACATTCTATCCTCAAAGTTTAATTATTTTATAAATGACTTTTTTAATCAAAATGTAGCATAACCATGTAGAGCATGATGTCACTCTGTTCAGCAGCTAATATGGAAGATGGCACCCATTGGCTAAAAATGGTTATGTCACATTTTGATAAAAAATAGTTTTGGGGCATCATTATAAAGCAAACCAATTTAATTTGTCCATAAATTATTAAACGGTCAGATTATTGCAGAAAACGTGATTTACATTTCATAAAATGTAATGTCAGCTAATGGAAAACAGCAAATGTTAACTTGACCTTAGTTTCAATCCTTTTATGGTGCAGTTTTAAGTATGTCTTCCAAATACTCCCGTTAATCAAGTGCATTTTTTGTGTGAAACACCTGCTGATTAGAAAGAAGCGTTTGAAAGTGTCGCAGATGAATGTGTAATGAAGGACCTTTTTAATGGCAGATGTGGTGAGTTAACAGTCAAAGAGAACTCCACTGACTGGATGAAAAAACAACAGCATGGACCATCTGCCTTTATGGGTTTATGCAAATGTTCTCTATAATTATACTGTTGACTCGCTGGTGACTGCAAGCGGGGCTGGGTTCACCTTTGTGTTCGTACAGCTGCTTCTTTGTGTGCGTCTGTCTATGTATTGGACAATTAACATGAATCAGTTAATTAAGATACTATCAGTACAAAGAGTAACAAAACATTGATTAATTTGCAATTACCTTTTTTATTAATAAATGTGGCTTGGAGTTAAACTAAATATGATCTTTTGTCTGATCTCTGTGTCTCAAAGGGGCTGCAGTTGGAGGTTTTCGGCTAGCCTTGGGAAAATGCAGATCATGCAGTTGGAGGGTTTTTGGGCAGTCTCAAAGGGGGATACCATTGGTGGTTTTGTTGAGCTTCAAAGGGGGATACAGTTGGTGGTTTTTGGTGAGGCTCAAGAAATCTAGAGTTGGAAGGTGTCCATTTTTTGGCAGTTCTCCCGGATTTTGACGTTGAAAAGTTGGTTGGTGTACAACACTTTAGTCACATTATATAAAAAAATTGATCACTTACTATTTACTATATGCAAGTAAAATGTTAGCCCTGTATATGTGGATTATGCACTGCCCATTATTAAAAACATTACCCCATTGTGTGCTGTAGGCGAAGTCAGAGGACCAGCTCGTAGCGGAGAAGGAATGGCTCGCGTCCCAGAGGGTGTGGCTCGTCCACAAGGCTGGCTTTGCAGCAGCCCAGTTACTGGATGCTCCCGAGGTCACAGAGGGCAAGGTGAAGGTGAAGGTTGAGCATAGTGGCGAAGTACTGGAGGTGGACGAAGAGGACATAGAAAAGGTTTGTAATTTGTCAGTTGTTCGTTCCACAACAAAAGCCTTTGTAGATGAAAGGTTAAAAAGTAGATAATATCTGTAATATTAGTCATGTTTTGCGGTACTGCATTTATTTTAATTTTAAGTTATCATCTTTCTACGATAAGCCAAGTAAAATTTACTTTTTAATAAATTTATTAATGGTTTTGTAACTATGATATTGCAGAATATTTTTTATTTTAATTACTTTCTACTAGTATTTTAGTTCAATGATTGTGATACGTTTTGTATTATAAAGTTCCATAAGCAACTGAATCTAGTGCTTAACAGATTAAATATTTTTATTATATTTGACAAGATGGAGGTTAGTTTCAGGCAGGTCATTATGCAGGATAACAGATTATATGAGATATCCCAGACCAGATATTTTGTGGTGACACATGCGTGTTAACTGACGTACATACAAGCTGGTCAAAATGTGTATTATGTCCTGAAATAAGCATCAAACACATTTGACATACGTTGACAAAATGTAATCGACAACATACCGGGGTATGTGATTTCTGAAGACCTTTTCTGCTCCTCAAATTTTGGTGAAATTCCTACCTGTCCCAAACAGATTTTACCCCTCCCCCCAAAAATGGGTGGACAGAACTCGAGATGAAGCTGTGGTTTTAGGCAAATCCGCCGAAGTACGACCGAGTGGAGGACCTGGCCACATTGAGGTACTTGAACGAGTCGAGTGTTCTCCACACACTGAGACAGCGCTACGGCAGCAACCTCATCCACACCTACGCCGGGCCCAGTCTACTGGTCATCAACCCCATGCACCCTCTGTCCATCTACTCAGAGAAGGTGAGTCATCAGCCCCATGCACCCTCTGTCCATCTACTCAGAGAAGGTGAGTCATCAGCCCCATGCACCCTCTGTCCATCTACTCAGAGAAGGTGAGTCATCAGTCCCTTGCACCCTCTGTCCATCTACTCAGAGAAGGTGAGTCATCAGCCCCATGCACCCTCTGTCCATCTACTCAGAGAAGGTGAGTCATCAGCCCCATGCACCCTCTGTCCATCTACTCAGAGAAGGTGAGTCATCAGCCCCATGCACCCTCTGTCCATCTACTCAGAGAAGGTGAGTCATCAGCCCCATGCACCCTCTGTCCATCTACTCAGAGAAGGTGAGTCATCAACCCCATGCACCCTCTGTCCATCTACTCAGAGAAGGTGAGTCATCAGCCCCATGCACCCTCTGTCCATCTACTCAGAGAAGGTGAGTCATCAGCCCCATGCACCCTCTGTCCATCTACTCAGAGAAGGTGAGTCATCAGTCCCATGCACCCTCTGTCCATCTACTCAGAGAAGGTGAGTCATCAGTCCCATGCACCCTCTGTCCATCTACTCAGAGAAGGTGAGTCATCAGCCCCATGCACCCTCTGTCCATCTACTCAGAGAAGGTGAGTCATCAGCCCTATGCACCCTCTGTCCATCTACTCAGAGAAGGTGAGTCATCAGTCCTATGCACCCTCTGTCCATCTACTCAGAGAAGGTGAGTCATCAGCCCCATGCACCCTCTGTCCATCTACTCAGAGAAGGTGAGTCATCAACCCCATGCACCCTCTCTCCATCTACTCAGAGAAGGTGAGTCATCAGTCCCTTGCACCCTCTGTCCATCTACTCAGAGAAGGTGAGTCATCAGTCCCATGCACCCTCTGTCCATCTACTCAGAGAAGGTGAGTCATCAGCCCTATGCACCCTCTGTCCATCTACTCAGAGAAGGTGAGTCATCAGCCCCATGCACCCTCTGTCCATCTACTCAGAGAAGGTGAGTCATCAGCCCTATGCACCCTCTGTCCATCTACTCAGAGAAGGTGAGTCATCAGCCCTATGCACCCTCTGTCCATCTACTCAGAGAAGGTGAGTCATCAGTCCCATGCACCCTCTGTCCATCTACTCAGAGAAGGTGAGTCATCAGCCCCATGCACCCTCTGTCCATCTACTCAGAGAAGGTGAGTCATCAGCCCTATGCACCCTCTGTCCATCTACTCAGAGAAGGTGAGTCATCAGTCCCTTGCACCCTCTGTCCATCTACTCAGAGAAGGTGAGTCATCAGTCCCATGCACCCTCTGTCCATCTACTCAGAGAAGGTGAGTCATCAGCCCCATGCACCCTCTGTCCATCTACTCAGAGAAGGTGAGTCATCAGCCCTATGCACCCTCTGTCCATCTACTCAGAGAAGGCGAGTCATCAGCCCTATGCACCCTCTGTCCATCTACATTTTTATGTGCTTTGGATAAATTTATTTTGTTTTACATTTTTATAATTAACCGTCTTGGTTCAAGTATTGTATTTTAAGTGTTTTTTTAAATGTCCTAGCATCTATATATTTTTTTAACAATGTTTTTAATCATCTTGCTGAAATCGTATTTAATTTTTTTTAGAATGTCCTAGTGTATATTTATTAAAACAAAATTGTAATCATCTTGCTTAAATTATGTATTAAATTTTTTTAAACACATGTCATAGCCTATAAATTTATTTAAATAATTTATTCCTAATGATCTCTATTTTTAATTGTTTTAATAACTACATTTAAGACAATGCTATTTTTTACCTTAGTTACGTCTTAGTACATATGTATGTTTGTAAAGTGCCCCTTTATAAATAAAGTTATAAGTATTAATAAGTAGAAGCAATTTAGTTTTGACATAACCAGTATAATGATAATAATAAAGTATTTTATTTGGTATAGCTCCACATCCAATATTGTTTCTTGTTTGTGGTGCTTTGCACATACATACAATTTTAGAATTGCAATAAATAACAAATATGAACATATATATAAATATTTTAATTATATATGTATATTAAATATATTAAAATATTAATAGTAATAATATAAAAATAAATAAATAAATGTTGAATAATTTACGATTTCTTAAAAAAGAATTAAATGAATAGACATATTAGCATGATGTTTCGCCTGTAATTGAATGTAATCGTCATGATAACAGTTGGTTGTAGATCTTGCATTCTGATTTTTGTCATTTTGTTGTTGGCTGTTGTTGACGACCGGTAATGTTTCCGTATTTTGCCACCAGGTGATGCAGATGTTCCGTGGCTGTAAGCCCGAGGACATGCCACCCCACATCTACTCGGTTGCACAGCGGGCATACCGTGGCATGCTGGGAAGTCGCCAGGACCAGTCGCTGGTGTTCATTGGTCGCAGTGGCAGTGGCAAGACCACGAGTGTCCGACACGCGCTACAATACCTGTCGGTGACCGCTGGCTCTGTGGGGGGTGTGCTCTCGTGTGAGTGATAATAGGGATGTAGTATAATTATTGTATTAGTTGTAGTGTTTTTTTTACAAACTGTTTTATGCATCCAAGTACACACAGGACATATCGACTGTGTGCTTTCGGATGCCAGAAATAATTATTTTTGCACCTTGTTTTTTTTGACAGGTGAGAATTGTGTTATTTTTAGGTGTCCAAAAACAGTTATTGCGGTTGTCCTGAGATTCCATGCTAATGGGCTTTTCTGAAACATAAAATTTTTTTGTTGCTTGGTTTTCTCCACAAATTTCCGTACAAATTTCCAGTTGTAATAAAATTTAATGTATGTAATAGGGATAACATCAGCTGCAAACATGTATGGAGCGAGCAAGTGCTATAATAAATCTCTAACCCTTCCTAACAATGCAGATAAGGGTTGAAACAATATGATACAATCAGTTAACATTCTGTATCTACAACAAAAGCAAAAAAACAACAACTATACAACAGCTATAATTGTTTATGTTTTGCATTATTTTAATATCTACTCAAGGTAGTTTTTACAATATATTATTGAAAGCACAGAAACTATGTTTTTGCCTTATTAACTTTTACTTTACAACTTGTAATTTCTTTAGATATTATTCTGTTTAGCTTTCTTATGTGTGTTTTTAGTTTTACATTTATGTTGTGGTGCACACCCGTGAATGGGACATTATCCCCGCATTTGATGGTGTTTAAATAAAGTTTTTTTATATATATGTAATGTGACTTTTGTGGTAAACCTCCCCTCTGTTTCTAGCCGAGAAGCTGACTGCGGTCTTCACCCTGCTTGATGCGTTTGGTAACAGTCGAACCATCATGAACACAAGCGCTACTCGCTTCACCCACCTGTTCTCCATGGACTTTGACCAAGTTGGACAGGTGGCTAATGCCTCCATACAGGTAAGCTTCTCCCACCTGTCGTAGAGGTGTAATTTCTTTACAAATTTTATCTTGAAATTTAATGCTCCTAACATACCCAATCACCAGTTGACAACGTTGTGAATCATCTTTCCTTTTGTTTTTTGCTGATCAGTTTTGAGAGTGACCATTCCGTTTTGTTTTTATGCACCTGTGAGGTGGTTTCCAATAATTTACATACAAAAGAAGTTATCTGATTATTCAACCAGATCTTTAGTTATTTCCAACTTGATGTCATCATATTTGTTTTTTTGTCACAACACATTTTTAGAGCAGTCCCGGGTAATTATTCTATTTATTTTATCTAGTTTTGCTATGTCAATATCATTATAATAATCATCCAAAATAATTATGTTGCCTATTATCCTTATGTGTTATGCAAAATTATCCTGCAAATGTGAATGTATATAATGGTCAGTAATTGTTGCCCATGTGTTTTTTAGTGTACGTGCGTAATATACTGTACTAATTTTTGTATTCCGTTGCCCTGTGCGAGAGCATTTACAGTTCCCAGAATTGAATAACGCCTTCAATTTTCAGACATTCAGCAATGTAACAGATGTAAACGTAAGAACTGAAGAGTTACACGTGTGTTGTGAAATTAACACCAATGTGTTATTTCATCTCAAATTACTGATAGCCTCACACACTTTGCTCTCAGATTCATTTAAAGTAATTTCAGATTGTAACAAACATTCTGTAATCAGTGACTCGTGCAGACAGCTAGGTAAATGTTCGAGTGTATTTCAGGGTCCCAAACAGGATTGCTTGTAAAGCTGGATTGCATACTTTTACATTTCAGTTATCCCCTCAGGATTCTTGTGATAGCTTATTTTCCAATCTGCAAATTAGGTTTCTATGTTTTTAGTTATTTCAAGAAATTACAGGTTTTGCTTGACCATTATTCTGTGAGATAAAACGACTTGAAATTAGGCATAAACTTGATCAGTACAAAGTTCTACATCTGTGGTGTGCAAATAAGTTGCCAATAAAAAATGCCTTATATATGTTAACTTGAATCACTTGGAATATTTGCTAGCAGTTTGAATTGAATCTGAGATCAAACCACGTGAGCTGTCCCAAAATATTCAGTGATTTGAAATGGAATTACCAAAATGTTATTCACATTCTATCTATCACAAGTATACTTTTAAGTACACTTATAAGTACACTTTATAAGTGAACTTTATTAAGTATATCTTATACAAGTACACTGTGTGTCAGCCATGTTTCAGCATCTTCTGTAGTTAACATGTCATCTTTCAAATATCTATTGGTGTTTCACTTTATTCTCATCAGTATGGGGACATGTTCTCAAAAGGGTATATTACACCAACCCTACTTTTTTGAGAATCACACCCCACAAGATTATTTCACCTGTTATGTTTCTGATCGTACTAACACAGAAGCTATCAAAAGACACTTGCACAAGTAAAGTATGCACGAGTTGTACCCTCACTACTGTGGCTGACGAGTAATCTTTATCAATCCAGATGTTTTGTAACTTCTCTGAGTGCCTGGAGGTTAGGGTTATAAAACATTGCACCTGTAATTTTTGTACTAAAATAGACCCTCTATGATATTGTACTTGCACGCAGAATATTTTCTAGGTTGAAATCAGTATTTTTTATCTGAAGTTCTGTGTGCATTTGATTGGTTCACATTAACAGTGACAATATACTGTGGACTGATTCCGAATTTCAAATAAAAAATACGGATTTATACTAGGAAAATATGTTACTAACAGGACTTCTGTTTAGACTGGCCGTGGCAGTGAAATATGCAAAATAAATCAAACAAAATGTGCAGTGTTTTGTCATAAATCTAGCCTAGCACCAAACATTTTGTACTCTTATACCGTTATATGTTTGTCATTGTGATTTTTATTTGTGTTTAATACACAAAAATATGTATCTTTATCTTGAGTTTTTTTATTTTTTTTAAATTATGATTATGTGGTGGGTACTGTTAACGTGTCCTGACATGTAAAATTAGTGTAGTTACAGAAACAACCACCTTTTGTTGGGTTCTTTTGATTTATGACCACAATTGATCATCAAAGGTACTGGAACGAAATACCATGTTTCTTCAATTGTTGGCGACACCATGTTGGATTTAGGTAAATGTGGAAATTGTGAATTGGTGGTGCCACCTGGTGAATCTCGGTTGAAACAAAAATCATGTATTGTATATTTTAGAGCACCCTTAAAATATCTGATGCCTGAAATGATAAGCTACAGAAAGTTATTAATTTTGTAGAATTTTGGGATATCCTTAAACGCACAGTGTGTAAGTGTGTGGAGTGATTACTGTACCAAGTGTGTCTGTCTGTGGGTCAGGTTCTCATGCTGGAGAAGTCGCGAGTGGTCAAGCGTCCAGAAGGGGAACCCACCTTCCATGTCTTCTACCAGATGCTGGCTGGCATCGACTCAGAACTACGGTCAGTTTGTGGCGACACCTACTGTCCGCTAGCCGTAACACTATTACTGATCAATGCTGTAATACAAAGAATTAAAGTAATTTTGACAATATCGAGTATTGCTCCATCAATATGGAGTATTGCTCCATTAATATGGAGTATTGCTCCATTAAACTGGAGATTTCTTCCCATTTTATTTAGCATCCGCCATAGAATATGTTTGGATTTGCTGGGAAACTCCTGTAAATCTGCTATATCTCCTCATCTCTCAGTGGGACGAGCAAATCTCCTGGATATTCAATGAAAAACCCCTATGTAATTTAGCGATTTTGGTGTGGCATAATTGTTTTACTTGAGGACGGGTATTGTACTAACTAATTGCAAACGAAACTAAGACTGAGCTCATAAACACAGACAGTAGCCATGCGGTCAGCTGAACAATTGACTGAATAGGAGTTATTTAAATCACCATACATTGGTAACTGCACATTAAAACAGTCTGTTAATGTCTATAGAATGTTTTTTTCTTTTCTAATATAATTTTTTATTACTCCAATTTATTATTAAATATCAAATTTTCTTAAACCTTTCCAATTTACATATAAAAGCTAGATTTTATGAGACCCTCCAATTTATTTTAAAATATCCTGCATTGGCATTTCTGAAACTTAACATGTTTGGTAAGCTAAATAATCTGTGTACTACGATGTTAGTGACATCACAATGGTATTAGTGATATCACAATGGTTTTAGTGACCTCCCTGTGATGTTAGAGGCATTAAATCAAAAAAATATATCTGTTTCTTATAGCAAAGAGTTGCAGTTGGAGAATCTAGGAGATCCCAGTGTCTTCATGACCCCATTACAACGGGTGAGTAACCATAGCAACCGTATCTCTTAGCAACATATCTTTAATGTGTACCTTCTGTGATATCAGTGCAGTATTATGACGTTATGATTTGATCATTGACAAGATGTTTTAATGGCTATTTCAGTATAACTAAATCTCTTGGCAAAGTATTGACCTAAAACTAAATATTCTGAGTGGATAAATCAGCTTGCCAGATGTAGTTTTCGTAGATTGCTAATATTTGGTACTTTGGCTTCCTTAGCATTGCAGTTTAGTTATTTGCTCAAATCTGCATCTTGGTCATTCTATGTTACGCTTACAATTTAGTATATTTCATGCATACTGAGCTGTTTAGTTCGAAACATGTACATTTCTACGATAAAGGTACATTTCATTGTTTTAATCGCAATCTCATGTACCGGTAATACAGGTTATCTATATAATATTAGCTTTTCAATCAGATAGTTCATCAAATGTCTGTAGTGAGCCGTGATTGTTTTTTTTTAGTTTGAATGCTTTAAGTATAGAAATTGTACTTTGAGCTGGAGCAGATTGTTGATGTGGCCAAGTTATTTACTTATCTCAAATTTATAAACGTACGTAATGGTTATTCAAAATTCATGTGGCTGGCTCACCAAAGCCCCTGTTTGACTTATCAGTGTCAATGATCAATTGTTGATGATCATAATTTTAGTTGTGCTGATTGTATGAAAATATAGTTATTTTCTTTAATTATTTATATTTTTATTTAATCTTCTGAGTAATCTATATAAATTGGTTTACCCTTCCTATGTATTCCATCTGTTAGGTTATCCCTGATCAAGATAACCAGATAACAGATAGATTATACTTTTGAAAGTTAATTAAAACAGGTTGTTAGAATAGATAGTCTGTACTAGGGCATGATTTTGCGATAAAACACTATTCGATTGTGTACCTTTAAGCTGACTGCAACTTTCCTACTTGCATGTAGACAACTGTTTGCATGCGATGACCTGACATGTTTGTGCTGTTGTACAGGTGTATGATATGAATGAGGTAGGGTACTGTTTATGTTGCTGTTGTGTGTGTTTGTACGTGTTGCCGGGGACGATTTATAAACCCCCCCTGGGGTAACAGGACGTGTAGAACACATGAACCATGATTTATCATGAAAGTTAATTTTTTTTAATGTAATGAAAATATTTATTATTATTTTACGTTATTCTAAATCTGGTTTGAGAAGATGCACATCAATGCTGCATTTGTTGTGCATGTGTACAACATTTTATTCCAAATATATTACACTTTTATTTGCATCGGGATTCATGTGTTCTTCATCAACTGTTGGTGTAGATTCGTGTTTGATACAATTAGTCTGATATATTTTATTATCTTTATAATAAAATATTTGTTATTATTACCCTTAATTAACAATTTCTTTGATAAGTTTCCTTTGCCGAGAATTCAGTAGATGTCTTTTACGTTAGATCAACACATAATAACAGTTTGGTTCGTGCACAACAATATTATTTAACTTTGTCTTGGTGTATGATTGGTGAATGTTAATTAGTGCAGATGATATTCGTACGTGTGCTTTCACCACTAATGCCTGATGCTGTCGTTGTTGATGATAATGTGTGCGTGTACTGCTTTGGATTTGGTAATCACGGAAAGCAGATATGATAGTAACTACTACTAAACTGATGACACATCTAATCACATCTGATAGTGTTGCTAACCTTACTCATGATGCAAATGGCACAGGCATTCTTTCAGTCATTCTTTGCTTTTGCGTGGCGGTCTGCCACATGTAGCCCCTGTGGGGCGGCTATTAACGATTAACACAAGATATACATAAAGGGTGACAAAAGAAATTATCGCAGCATTATTGGTAAAATCAACAATAAACTATGATAAATTCTAATTAATAAAATTGTCCATAAAAGTTTATGTACTTGTCAATTAAAGCAATTTCATTGATATATTAGGAGATGTCTTTTCCTTATCTGATGTATGCTATACTTAACAACACCCAACAGTAGAACAGTTGTTCTTAAATGCTAATTTCTGTTTCCTTTCTGTTATGTATTGAGAAAAATTGATTACTGTCTCTTCACCGAACTATTACTAAACATCAGCTTCTTAATTGTCCCCAACTATGTAAGTTACATAGACACTTGTCTTATATTGTATACATGTGATATCAATTCTTTAGTGTCTTAGGTGACATTAATTCTTAAATGTTCTACATATTTGCTTTAATTGTTTTTAGTGTCATATATCATATGCAAATTCACAAGTGTTATAGATATCTGGTGTTAATTATAATAGCCTTGTGAATATCTGGTGTCATCAACACTGGAGTGTTAAAGATATATGATGTTAATTTATGATAGTCATAGATATGTTAATTTGTGGATCTTGTAGAAATCTGGTGTTAAATATAATATCGAGTGTTAACTTCTGAGTGTTGTGGATATCTGATGTTGACTGGTACCTGCAGCAAGAGGACCGCCAGAGAGCGACTCAGGCATGGGCGAAGCTGCATCATTCCCTCGGCCTTCTGGGCTTCCGCAAGGACGAGTCGATGGCCATCTACTCCGTCCTCGCAGCAGTCTACCACCTGGGGGTGGCCTCCTGTGTGAAAGGTATGCCGGTACATATTAGCAGTAAACAGTAAAAGTTTTATCCCTTTCCAGTGCTCTTAATGGGTTTACATTTGAAGTATTTCAAGAGAGCATATGCCGGTCCACACAAGCGCATAAGCTTCAATAGCCTTCGTTGGGCTTTCACTGCCCTGCAGGGGCCCAGTCCGGTATTTGGAAGAAAATGTGAACAGTTTAATAAAATATGTGTAAAAATACAACTAAATGAAAAATAAACAACTGAATGTTTTATTATTGTGTTAATGTTGAAAAACTGCCAGTTGCAATGGTGGGGGATGTAGTCGTCACTTTCGAATTTATTCGATTAATTACATGTATATGTGAACTAATGCATTTGTAATCTGCAGCAGCCATGATTTATCTCAACGACAGGTGGAGTTGCTTAAATAATCGGGTGTGGTTTTATGTGGTAATTTGTTTGAGTTTTACTCTGCACCACTCTTTGATGATTGGCGGGTGTTGCAAATTGCAAAAATATCATTTGATATAAAAACCAGCGGAAAAACCATAAGAAACATTTATCATTTTCCTTTAGTTTTTCATAAGTCACATGATACATTTATGAATATATTGAACTACCAGCAGTGGATGCTGTGGTTTATCCAACCGTCGGAGTCTAGTCAAACATCAACCTTGGGTTGTGCAAAGTTGACCTTGGATTTCAAACTTGACTTAGTTCCTACTTCTGTCACTAGGTCAGAATAACAAGTATCAGTTCGCTCGACCGGTGGCGGCCCAGAGGGCAGCAGCAGTCCTTGGTACAACAGTCGAAGCATTGGCAAGAAGCATCTTCCAGGTGGCAGCACAAAATACACTCAGGTAACCATGACGACCAATCTCTTGTGTCAGCTGGAATGTGTTGTGTGTAAAAACTAAATTTTCGTATGATACGGTGTTGTTAAAGAACATGCTGTTTTATTCAGGAGGATGCATTTTTGAAATTTTTATGTATTCGGAACAGGTCTGAGCAAATTAATCACATAATCTTTGCTTACTAGGTAGGATTATTAGTAATGATGGTAGCATAGAGAGAGTTTTGTAACTATTTCATCAATGTTTCACATTTTAATTTAATTTTTAATTTTTTATCCATCACTTGACCTGTTGCATAAAAAACTCTGAAAACAGCACATTTTAGTTATTCGTTAATTATGTAATTTATATTTTCTTCATTAATTTATTTAGTGAAACAACAGCAGCATTTTTTGTTCTTCAATTATTTATTTATTTATATACTTATTTCACAACTTATTTATGCATTGTCTTTATATACTTACTTTATTAACTTATTCATTTAGTGCATTTGTCCATAACAACTACATGATAGTGAATTATCACTTTTATGCAATAAACATATGAAGAATGGAAGAACTAAGTGTAGGATCTGCATTAGAAAAAGGCAAAACAGACCATTGTTGTGTGAGCATAAAATCCTATACTTTTTCATATGGGTGAATTTTCTGTCTGAATAAAGATACTAATTAGATATATTTGTCTATGCTCAGGGCTGAGAAACCTGGCACAGCCACAGACAACTCCCTGACAGGAATGGAAGCCCTCGAGGGATTTGTGATGGGGCTCTACTTGGAGGCCTTCCAGGCCCTCGTCTCTCTCATCAACAGGTGAGGCTTTTATGAGCTGTTTAGTCTTGGGAGGTGTTTATCCCTGTCATCTAAACAGAACCTAGCATTAAAGCAGGTTCAGTCTTGCTGACATAGTGCTGTCATATCTCCTCACACAGTCCTGTCATATCACCTCACACAGTCCTGTCATATCTCCTCACACAGTCCTGTCATATCACCTCACACAGTACTGTCACATCTCCTCACACAGTCCTGTCATATCTCCTCACACAGGTCCTATCATATCTCCTCACACAGTACTGTCATATCTCCTCACACAGTCCTGTCATATCTCCTCACACAGTCCTGTCATATCTCTTCACACAGTACCTGTCATATCTCCTCACACAGTACTGTCATATCTCCTCACACAGTCCTATCATATCTCCTCACACAGTCCTGTCATATCTCCTCACACAGTACTGTCATATCTCCTCACACAGTCCTATCATATCTGTTCACACAGTCCTGTCATATCTCCTCACACAGTCCTGTCATATCTCTCTCACACAGTCCTGTCATATCTCCTCACACAGTCCTGTCATATCTCCTCACACAGTCCTGTCATATCTCCTCACACAGTACTGTCATATCTCCTCACACAGTACTGTCATATCTCCTCACACAGTACTGTCATATCTCCTCACACAGTCCTGTCATATCTCCTCACACAGTCCTGTCATATCTCCTCACACAGTACTGTCATATCTCCTCACACAGTCCTGTCATATCTCCTCACACAGTACTGTCATATCTCCTCACACAGTCCTGTCATATCTCCTCACACAGTCCCCACTTGTCATATCTCCTCACACAGTCCTGTCATATCTCCTCACACAGTCCTGTCATATCTCCTCACACAGTCCTGTCATATCTCCTCACACAGTCCTGTCATATCTCCTCACACAGTCCTGTCATATCTCCTCACACAGTCCTGTCATATCTCCTCACACAGTCCTGTCATATCTCCTCACACAGTCCTGTCATATCTCCTCACACAGTCCTGTCATATCTCCTCACACAGTCCTGTCATATCTCCTCACACAGTCCTGTCATATCTCCTCACACAGTCCTGTCATATCTCCTCACACAGTCCTGTCATATCTCCTCACACAGTCCTGTCATATCTCCTCACACAGTCCTGTCATATCTCCTCACACAGTCCTGTCATATCTCCTCACACAGTCCTGTCATATCTCCTCACACAGTCCTGTCATATCTCCTCACACAGTCCTGTCATATCTCCTCACACAGTCCTGTCATATCTCCTCACACAGTCCTGTCATATCTCCTCACACAGTCCTGTCATATCTCCTCACACAGTCCTGTCATATCTCCTCACACAGTCCTGTCATATCTCCTCACACAGTCCTGTCATATCTCTTCACACAGTCCTGTCATATCTCCTCACACAGTCCTGTCATATCTCCTCACACAGTCCTGTCATATCTCCTCACACAGTCCTGTCATATCTCCTCACACAGTCCTGTCATATCCCTCACGACAGTCCTGTCATATCTCCTCACGCAGTCCTGTCATATCTCCTCACACAGTACTGTCATATCTCTCTCACCAGTACTGTCATATCTCCTCACACAGTCCTGTCATATCTCCTCACACAGTCCTGTCATATCTCCTCACACAGTCCTGTCATATCCCTCACACAGTCCTGTCATATCTCTCACACAGTCCTGTCATATCCCTCACACAGTCCTGTCATATCTCCTCACACAGTCCTGTCATATCTCCTCACACAGTCCTGTCATATCTCCTCACACAGTCCTGTCATATCTCCTCACACAGTCCTGTCATATCTCCTCACACAGTCCTGTCATATCTCCTCACACAGTCCTGTCATATCTCCTCACACAGTCCTGTCATATCTCTCACACAGTCCTGTCATATCTCCTCACACAGTCCTGTCATATCTCCTCACACAGTCCTGTCATATCTCCTCACACAGTCCTGTCATATCTCCTCACACAGTCCTGTCATATCTCCTCACACAGTACTGTCATATCTCCTCACACAGTCCTGTCATATCTCCTCACACAGTCCTGTCATATCTCCTCACACAGTCCTGTCATATCTCCTCACACAGTCCTGTCATATCTCCTCACACAGTCCTGTCATATCTCCTCACACAGTCCTGTCATATCTCCTCACACAGTCCTGTCATATCTCCTCACACAGTCCTGTCATATCTCCTCACACAGTCTGTCATATCTCCTCACACAGTCCTGTCATATCTCCTCACACAGTCCTGTCATATCTCTCACACAGTCCTGTCATATCTCTCACACAGTCCTGTCATATCTCCTCACACAGTCCTGTCATATCTCCTCACACAGTCCTGTCATATCTCCTCACACAGTACTGTCATATCTCCTCACACAGTCCTGTCATATCTCCTCACACAGTCCTGTCATATCTCCTCACAGTCTTCATACTCTGTCCTGTCATATCTCCTCACACAGTCCTGTCATATCTCCTCACACAGTCCTGTCATATCTCCTCACACAGTACCCCTGTCATATCCTCCTTCCCACAGTCCTGTCATATCTCCTCACACAGTCCTGTCATATCTCCTCACACAGTCCTGTCATATCTCCTCACACAGTCCTGTCATATCTCCTCACACAGTACTGTCATATCTCCTCACACAGTCCTGTCATATCTCCTCACACAGTCCTGTCATATCTCCTCACACAGTCCTGTCATATCTCCTCACACAGTCCTGTCATATCTCCTCACACAGTCCTGTCATATCTCCTCACACAGTCCTGTCATATCTCCTCACACAGTCCTGTCATATCTCCTCACACAGTCCTGTCATATCTCCTCACACAGTCCTGTCATATCTGTTTACACAGTCCTGTCATATCTCCTCACACAGTACTGTCATATCTCCTCACACAGTCCTGTCATATCTGTTTACATAGTCCTGTCATATCTCCTCACACAGTCCTGTCATATCTCCTCACACAGTCCTGTCATATCTGTCTCACACAGTCCTGTCATATCTCCTCACATAGTCCTGTCATATCTCCTCACACAGTCCTGTCATATCTCCTCACACAGTCCTGTCATATCTCCTCACACAGTACTGTCATATCTCCTCACACAGTCCTGTCATATCTCCTCACACAGTCCTGTCATATCTCCTCACACAGTCCTGTCATATCTCCTCACACAGTCCTGTCATATCCTCACACAGTCCTGTCATATCTCCTCACACAGTACTGTCATATCTGTTTACACAGTCGTGTCATATCTCCTCACACAGTCCTGTCATATCTCTCACACAGTCCTGTCATATCTCCTCACACAGTCCTGTCATATCTCTTTACACAGTCGTGTCATATCTCCTCACACAGTCCTGTCATATCTCCTCACACAGTCCTGTCATATCCTCACACAGTCCTGTCATATCACCTCACACAGTCCTGTCATATCTCCTCACACAGTCCTGTCATATCACCTCACAAAGTCCTGTCATATTTCCTCACACAGTCATCTCTTCTCAGTTTATTCTGACATAAAACCAATAATCTTTTGGCCAATTATTCTGACATTTGGAATTAGGGAATGAAATCCCAGCTCAATGAGTCCACGACAGGTCCTGTCCATTTGAAAAATATACTGGTTTAGTCTTAGTTTTATGTAAGACAAGTTGAATTATGCTACATATTGATAATGCCAATAAAACTTATTTTTTAAACTGGATGTATTGTTTACCATTTGAGCTCCTGAGGTTGTGTCTTTCAAATGCAAACATTGTGATGGATACACATAAGGGCTGTACACCTTCAACATATTTATTATACTTTTAAGAACATTACATTTTAAAATAAATAAAATCCTACGAACAGACACCCTCCTTTTAATATGAAACTTCCGTAGCGATAATAACCAGTATCCTTTGTTGTTCCCGGGATGAGTGATAGTTATTTTGTAACAACACAAGCAGGTGTTGTACGTGAATCATTGTGTTCCAGGTCGCTGTCGTCAAACGTCCGTACTGTGTCGTCCATTCTCGTTCTTGATGCCCCTGGCTTCCAGAACGCCGCATCGTGTGGTCGCACTGGTGGCGCCACCTCTGAGGACTTTGGTCACAACTACCTGCAGGAGCGACTGCAGCTGTTGTACCACGACGTTGTGTTCACGTCACAGCAGGACCTGTACTGTCAGGTTGGTCCGAGGGACTGGTCATGTGACTGACCATCTTGTAACTCTTCACTTCAGTTTGAGTATAACATGAAATCGGCACCTTTAACACATACACGTATAGGTTGAGTTTCATCTCTTTGCTAAACGGGCGGGATGGCGGGACGGACGGACGGACGGGCGGGCGGAGCGGCGGGCGGGCGGGCGAGGCGGGCGGGCGGGCGGGCGGCGGGCGGGCGGGACGGGCGGGACGGGACGGGCGGGCGAGCGGCGGCGGCGGGCGGGCGGGCGGGCGGGCGGGCGGGCGGGCGGGCGGGCGGACGGACGGACGGACGGACGGACGGACGGACGGACGCGGACGGACGGACGGACGGACGGACGGACGGACGGACGGACGGACGGACGGACGGACGGACGGACGGACGGACGGACGGACGGACGGACGGACGGACGGACGGACGGACGGACGGACGGACGGACGGACGGACGGACGGACGGACGGACGGACGGACGGACGGACGGACGGACGGACGTTACGTCGATATTTTATCGCGGTGTCGCAAAATCTGGATTTCGGTTTTATCCTAAACTAATCTAAAATTTAGCCTAAGTTTCTAAACTTTAATCATACACAAGTTTCTAAACTTTAGTCATACACAATATGGATATTTAATCGCAGAGTTACGCGTAGCCACCGACGGTGACCATGTCCGCCATGATGTCTTGCCGGCGAGTTCTTGCGTGACTTTGTTTCATGAATTTTATTTTTGTCAATAATGTAAGTGATTTAATTTTATAACATAGTGTGTGTTTATAAATATATAAGATATGTGAGGAAGGTCTAGCGGCTGTTAGATGTCGTTTTCATAATTCGGCAGAAAGTAAAAGATCGCCAAAATGAATGGTCGTCATCAGGCGATTTATTGTTTTTATGGCATTATGCGCGTCCGTGCGCGTTAGTCATGCGTTTAATGAGAGTTCATTGCGATATTTAGGTTAAAAAATGTGCTGGCCACCTATCGGATGGTCGTTCGTCAGGGGTAAAATTCAAATTGCCATGGTCGTTGGTCATGTCTGCCGCGTGGTCGTTGGTGAGGGAACGTTTAGACAGCGTAGACATTCCATCAACGAAAAAACGGTCGTAAAAAGCGGGTGGTCGTAAATGAGGGTGCTCGTTCATGAGGGGTTCCACTGTAATGAATAAAGCAAATTATTTAAATATATTCATCTTTGCTGAGTAACGTCTTGATGAACTGTTGCAAATAATATAGTGTAATTAACCTGTGCATTTTTGTTAATTTATTGCATCTGTTGATGACTGACCAGTGTCCATCTCATTGCAGGAGGATGTGTCATGTGACTTTGAAATGGTCAGTTACAGTCCACAACCCTTGGTTTCTCTCATAGACAAAGCATCGCAACAAGCCCTGGTGAGTGTTGCATGTTTTAATATCCCCCCTGTTATTTCGTTTCCTTCAAGTCATGGAATGAGCAGTGAAAGAATAGACAAAGTAGGAAACATTTCAGGTGATCTAGAACAGTTGTGAATTTAATTCACTCCTTTGTTTTGAATACAAATAAAAGTGTTGGCGATGAACTAAACTATGTTTTAAAATGTAAATGTATTTCAATACAGAGTTTTACTTAACAGTAATAATAAAAAGATTTTCTGAAACTAAACCCCCAGAAACCCAAGTTCAGAGGCACAAATTTGTTAAAATACATTTTACTGCAAATCTATTTTACCGTAATTTTGATGAATTGACATGTCAGTTGACGTTTATTGTACTTCACAAGCATTACATATTAGTATTGTAATCCACCATTTTGCTTTTCGTATCCTAGGTGAGGTCTTCCTCCCATGATGCTCGGGACAAGGACCAGAAGGGGTTGCTATGGTTACTGGACGAGGAGGCCATGTTTGCTGGCTCCACTGAGAAATCGTTCCTGGATCATGTCTTCCAGATGCATGGACAGAAACCAGGCAAACGTAGGTAGTTGGGACTTGGGATAGTTGCCGTGGTCTTTGCCAGGGCTTAAATAATTAGCAGCTGTGCAGAAAAGAGACTGATAAAAATCTTGATTGAAAATGAAGTATCGTGAACAATTAGAACAAGGGACTGTCAAAAGGTTATGATGGGAATGTGAGTTCAAACAAATGTCTTGACTTTTTTTTTGAAGTTGGCAGTAGTTTCTTAGCACACTGAATTGCATTTGTGTAATTTTCTCACTATAAAGTACTGCAAAAGGAATTCAGATTGTGAAAATGTCAGTAAACATTTTAGACCATGACAATTTTTTAATATTTCTATTGACCAGGATTGAATGGAGCTGGAAATCCTTGAGTTGCGCGGAATATCAATAGTTACAAACCAAGACCTTGAGTAGCACGGAATATCATTACTATATTAGACGTTAAAATGTATGTTTTATGCAACTGTAAAGATCAACAGGGATCTTTTAATGGAAACCTTGACAGAGCATGGAAATAGCTGGAACTTCTGCAGTTGTCGTGTGTGTGAACCATAAGTGACACTAGTAGTCTCGCTTAACTCACTCTCGCTCAGATACATAGTTTCGCTGAGAAGATACCCTGCTGACTGAGCCAGCTCTTAAATGTTATCCGTGTGAGGGGTTAACAAGTGCTGCCACCTGGTGGAGCCAGGGTAATCAAGGCTAATACAATTGTTGCTTCCTTTCATCCACACAGGTGACGCCCTCTTGCAGCGGGGTGGCAACCAGGGACAGATGTTCACCCTGAACCACTTCCAGGGCACCAACCCCGTGCAGTACAACGTGAAAGGGTGGTTGAGAGCGTGTCGTGAGAACCCTGTCTCTCGCACCGTCAACGCCTTCCTGCAGGAGTCCAACAGGTGAGACAGTGTGGCGTAAAGTGCCTGTCACATGGTTTTTGTTATTTATTTTTTTGTATTCCTAATGGCAAATGTAGAAATAATTAATGTAATTTCTTCTTACAAATTACGTATATATTGTAGACAAATTTACAATTTATGCCGAAACCTGAGTCATATCATGTGACACCAGTATGTGACCAAGACTCATAGCTGATTGGTCGAAATGTCGTATGTTTTGCAACAATGCTCCAAAGTAATAAATTTCTTTAAAAATTGGTGAATATGCAGACTCTATCAGTCAATGTTCCAATTGTAATAGAGAGAATGCATTTTATATAGGTATGGATTCATCTTGATTTGGATATGCAAAATGAAACTTTGTGATCCATAAATAACAATGTTTTATTGTGGGTTGCAGAGACGACATAGGCACTCTGTTCCAATCAGTGCGCAGTGCCCTGTCAGTGACGGTGGCCGGTTCAGTGGCCAGTGTAGATGGCACCACCTCCCTGCGCCGCACATCCAGCATGCGGCGCACCTGTGCCACCGGCGCCGCCGCACTCAAGCGCAAGTCAGCCTGCTTACAGATGAAGTTCCAAGTGGTACGTGTCGCTGCTGTGATTATTAACTACCTGACCCCTCCCTCCCTCCCTCCCTCCCTCCCTCCCTCCCTCCCTCCCTCCCCCCCTCCCTCCCTCCCTCCCTCCCTCCCTCCCTCCCTCCCTCCCTCCCTCCCTCCCTCCCTCCCTCCCTCCTCCCTCCCTCCCTCCTCCCTCCCTCCCTCCCTCCCTCCCTCCCTCCCTCCCTCCCTCCCTCCCTCCCTCCCTCCCTCCCTCCCTCTCCTCCCTCCCTCCCTCCCTCCCTCCCTCCCTCCTCCCTCCCCTCCCTCCCCTCCCTCCCTCCCCCTCCCCCCTCCCTCCCCTCCCCCTCCCCTCCCCCTCCCCCTCCCCCTCCCCTCCCCCTCCCCCTCCCCCTCCCCTCCCTCCCCCTCCATCAAGTAACACACCTCCAAGTCCGTGTCAAGTCACACATCTCCATGCATGTGTCAAGTAACACATCTCCATGTCAAGTAACACATTTTCCATTGCCTCCCCCAGGACTCAGTGGTGGAGTCACTGCGGAGGACTCAGCTCCACTTTGTGCACTGTCTGCTGCCCCAGAGCAACGCGGGGCTCTGTGACCTCAAGAACAGTCTTGGCGTCCAGTCGAAGACAGACGACGTCCTGCTCAATGTGCCACTTGTTCGCTCTCAGATACGTGGTGCAGAGATTGTCGACGCGATACGACTCCACCGACAAGGTAATGTTCTGGCCATTGTTTCACTTCTCAGTAAGCAACTTAGTGCATGTGTAGTTGTGTACATGTCCTGGTGTGTGTTCTTAGGTTGATGTTTCATTCGTAGAAAAACGAAACGTTCAGTTCTTGTGTAGTGCAGTATTCAGTCCTAAAGCCAATGCGATTTACACTTTACTCGCTGTTCAATCAAACACCATCTTAATTTATCCAGCCATGCAGTAATTAATGCGTGAAGACTATTCTTACTCAAATATCCACCACTGTCTGTAGCCAGGTACTCATACAGCTGAGTGAACTGGAGCAATGTAGAGTGAAGAACCATGCCCAAAGTTCAACACAGCAACACATGATTCGAGCCTGGGTTCTCTTAGTTGAGAGTGGAGCTCTAGTCGCTGTGACACACACCACTACAAATAACAATTGGAGGGAGTGCCAAACTGTCACTGGCTAATCTTCAACTCTTTGGAAGAGAAATGGCTCCTTTAACTGTTCAAGATTCTGTTATGGTCAAGGGTTGTTATTGAGGCTAGTACTTGTGCCGAGCATGTACCTTTCACAACCTCCTCCACTTTAACCGTCTCCTGTTGTCTGACACAGTTGTTGTGACGTTGTGCTCTTTTCTTTTTTACTGTCCTTAAGTCTTCTTGGTCTTGAGTGTCATCTTTTCCTTTGTCTGCCATTCACTCCCAGCATGTGTTTCCAGGTGAGTTGTTCGCATGACATCACCAAAATAAAGTACTTTTTGATGGACGCTGGATCTGCCAAGTGTTTTTGGATTATTAAGTGATTAAATATTCATAAAAAGAAAAATGATTAATGTTAGTCAAAAAGTCACGGTATGAGTTAAAATAAAATAAAATATTCTGTTTAAAAAAATTCTCCCAAACAGCTGTTCCTTTCGCGCATTTCTAGTGCAGCTGTTAAAATGTTGATTCAGATTCAGTGTTTTAAATACTTCGTGTGCCGCCAGGGGTCACTGCTGGTGACTACGTCCGCCAGTCCCAGATAGCAGTACCCCTGGCTGATCCCATTGCAAAACTTGGTAGTTTAGCTCAGCCAGTGAAATCGCCCGCAATGAGTGGCCGGCCTCAGGTCATGTGATATAATTTTGGGTGATTTCGACCACACACACTGCTCATGTTACATGCAGTATTTGGGATGTGTAGAAGCAAATATGTTCAAATACACAAAACCATTCAGTTGCTTGTGTGATTTGGCGGATGCGTCGTTATACAGGAATTCTCAGAAACTGTTTATCCGTTATCAGATTAGGTTGGGTGTTTGTGTTGTTCTCAAGGATAGTTTGACTCGGCTAACTCCCAAACTTTGCATACAAGACGGGGACCTTTAGGGCTACCCCGGGTAGATTTGCATGGCAAATGGAGAGTACGAGGATGAAATACTTTGACATTTGCCATTACTGTTTCCTAAACTTCTTTCTTTTTATGCTGAACCTCTGTGTTCGGACTTCAGCTTTGGGACGTTAAAGTGGTTTATTGCACGTAGCTTAACTGTTTGTAATATTAGAACTGAGTGACAGTTTATTCCTGAATTCACTGTCACATAAAACTGGTTTCATCTTACTTTATGACCTCGCGTAATGATCAACTCAGCTGCTATGGAAGCATTTTTATTCGGCTTTAATCCTAGCCACATTCTGTTATATAGTTTAAAACAATTTTGTATATTGATTTACGTCATAAGTGACTAAATAATACAGACCACCATAACAACTTATAAGTTTAGCTGTAATCTTAGTTTCAGTCTTTGTAAAGCTTTTCATTTATGTGGCATATTTATTGATTTACAAAACTAAAGAAAAACCCAGAATCGGTCCATGAAATCATATTCCACATTACCCACATTCAATTCATGTTAAGATTTGAACCCCAAAAGCCACTGTGTAGATATGACTTGAAACCAATTTAAAATCATGACTTTGTATGTTTGGTGAATTTATCTGAATTCTTGTAAGTTTTACCTAGTCACAACTATATAAATATACCCATAAAATATAATTAGAAACACGTTTAAAAAACATCCCATGCTTTGAGAATTTACCAGAATTTGTAAACAGTCACACAATGTTGTCCACAAAAATATCTGACTTCACAAGTTTATCAGTCGACCAGATTTGAACTCTTCCACATAGTTGAGCATGGAGACATAATGTCCTCTTAAGACTCTGTCATTGGCCGGTCTAGACTTGACACTTAAATGACATTTAATGTGTCACACTTTCACAGGCAATCACCAATTACCTGCACCTTTGTGAGCATTCTTGTGCCTCTTCAGCAAAGGTGGACAGGTGTAATTTTGTCTTCACAGACAATAAAGGATCTCCTCTGATGGTGGCTGTTGTTATACAAGTGTAGTGATTATGTACAGAGCCCCACTAATTGGTTACATTTACCCCAGTGGGGTGCTGTGGAGAGGGTAGTCCTGTCTCTTGTGGGACAGGGTAGTTATCCCCACAAGGGGTATGTGAAGCTGCGTCACTAAGGAAGAGAGATTTGATGGAGAAATGCTGAACTGGACTCACTCAATTATCTTGTGTGTAGTTTCATAGTTGTACAGCGGCCAGAGGTTGCATGTGGAATATTCTGTGGTAGGATGTTGCCTGAATACAAGGAGGACTCTTGTCTACTGGATGGGTGCTGTTAAGAGATGTTACAGCCTAACACTGGTGTGTGTATATCTTGGATTGTGGCAGTGATTTTGTGACGCTGTCTAACCTAGCAAAAAGTCTTCATATGAATGGATGAAATCAACCTATTGCATTAACATGGGTTTTGAGGTTGTCGTCACCAATTTTGCAGTGCAATCTTATGCTAAGGACATTTCAAAACAAGGACCGATGTTTATCTTATGGATGGTGGATGTCAAGGGATGTTACATTGATAGAAAAGTGCATTCTGGAGAGGACACAGTGATGTTTTGATGTCATCTTGTGATGTGGGTGGACTCTTGATAACGAGACGTCTTGTCTCAGTGACGTTTAAGGATGTTGTACACTTACAAGAGTTATACACGATGTCAGTGATTCTGCGATGCTGTGTCTACATTATGTGACAATATCTGAACTGGTTGGATGACATCCAGAGATGTTACACTGATATACAGTCTGGTTGGTGTCTGCAATGATATTGCGACGCTGTACACTTGGAAAATGACATGCACTGATAGAACCTGGCCTGAAATATTGTGTTTCTGCAAAACACTGAATCACCTTGTACATAAAGAGACCATAGAATATCACTGACTCAATCTCTGACTGTCATCTGATGGGTTTTTAAGCCGGATTATGGAATAAATATGACACTTGCTCAAAACGTCACGTTACTGTGACAGCCTGTTACGGACGTCATTGATACACTGGAACATGTCTGCCAGTCACCTGGTCACTGAGTGTCCTCAAGACACTAGTCACCTGTCACCTGGGAGTGTGTGTCATGTGACAGTGTCTGTGTCACCTGCAAGTGTCACCACGTCCAAGAGGCTGGCGTCTCCCATCTGGACAGGTGAAACGGACGAGGAAGCGGACAGGTGTGTGGGGAGGGATGCTCCTGGTGACAGATGGTACTCTCCCTGTCCATTTTGCGTGGGATGTAAATAGCTTCAATAAATATTGGGGATTGTTTCACTAATATTCTTATCAACTCATCAGCTGAATTTTACTCTTTAAAATCAATCAATTTCACTCCTTAACTGTGATCTTGTGTGCTGAACATTTTCCCCACAATGCACCACTGGTTTACACTGATGTGTCACCGAAACAGTGTCCTCAGTGATATGGTGATGGCTTTGCATTTTGAAAATGTTCCCGTCAATTTAGCAACAAATTCAGTTTGGTGGTGATTTTCTTTTCCATCTTTATCTTAGTGAAACAGTCCCTAGATTTGAGAGTGATTTCTGTTTGTTGCCCACCCCCAAGCATTGAGGAAAACTGTCACGTTCTTGGGGGAAAATGTTGTGTTCTGGTTAGAACTATGGACTATCATTTGGGATAGCCTGGGGTTGAATCCTTTTTGGGGCATTTTTCTTCCCATGCCACAATGTGCCAGTTACCCGGCCGTGTGAGCACCCTCTTGTAGAGGGTAAGTGAACAAGCAGTCATCAGTAATTTCAGTGTGGCTGAATACTTCCTGGAGAAGTGAGGATGGTGTTTGACTGAACAGGTCAGCCAGAGAGTGGAGTGGGCAGTGTTTTGAACAGTCCTTAGGACTGGACATTGGCTTGTGTAAGAACTTAGTCTTGCCTTTGTGGTTCCTGTATGACCAGTCCACTACCTGTTTCCAAAACACCGCAAGTTGAGGCATGTGATGACGATGATAGGACTATTTGTTTACTTTCTGATGCAGTTATTGTGGAAAAACTATAGACGATCCTTTGAAATTTATTTTTATGATGATTCCGTTTTTTATGTTGCCATAAGTTTTTTCAGTTCGGTGTGTTTAAGAAACATAGAGTGGAACATTTGCTATCTGCTTTCCTCTCCATAGATATCACTGACCACTTCACAACCGACAAAGTAACACAAATGGTAGGTTCACTGCTGTATTTTACTGACTGAAAATTGTCATTTGCAGGTTTCCCTGAGCACATGCTCTTTTCCGAGTTCAAACAGCGATTTGAACTATTGACCTCTGGGGACCAGGATGCAGTGCCAGCCGACTTTGACACGAGTGATAATAAAAAGGTAATAGCTTAATAAAAACACTGCAGTGATTTTCAACAGTTTAATTTCTTTGCCAGTAGTTATATGTAATTGCTCCATGCTGATGATCGTTATTTTATTTTTCATATTTTTAGACTATAATTTTGTACACCAAAATCATGGTGTTTTACATGAACCTATGCATAGGTACTTAAAACTTCCTCAGTTGGTTTAATAAAGACGTAAAAAATCATTGAAAAATTCACTATAATTATTATATTGGGAATCTTGAAATTAATTTTTATATGTTATGGTATATTATTTCATGTGTTTTTACGATGATGTCTAAAAAACTAATATAACAAATTCACAAATAAACTACTTCTGTCAGACTAGTTTAATTATTCGCAAAATTATTCAAAAATAGAATGAGCAAAAATGAACATGGAGGAAGATCTAAGTACGAATTGTATTGTAGATGGTACAAAGGATTCTCGAGCGACTGGAGATAGACAGCGCCACCTACCGGCTTGGACTGAGTCAAGTGAGTAAAATCGAATTTGAATATATCACATGGTCATTGTTTGTTTCGCATGAAATTGATGATGGGGAAAGGGTTTATGACGCAAGTGAAATGTAGGAAGGGGTGTATTATATCATTGGTATATACCCTATATACATCACCTAGGCCCCCAAATATCATCACCCATTCCCCACACTTCATCACCCATATCTCCAAACCTCATTACCCATGCCTCACACATCATCAACTATGTCCCAGAACTCATCACCTAAAACCCCAACATTCATTACCTCATCACTCACACCCCAGACATCATCACCCACAACCCAGACCTCATCACCCACACCCCAGACCTCATCACTCACACCCCAGACCTCATCACCCACACCCCAGACCTCATCACCCACACCCCAGACCTCATCACCCACACCCCAGACCTCATCACCCACACCCCAGACCTCATCACCCACACACTACAGTCACACACACTACATACCTCATCACCCACACTACATACCTCATCACCCATGTCCCAGACCTCATCACCCACACCCCAGACCTCATCACCCACGTCCCAGACCTCATCACCCACACTCTAGACCCCATCACCCACACCCCAGACCTCATCACTCACACCCCATACCTCATCACCCACGTCCCAGACCTCATCACCCACACCCCATACCTCATCACCCACGTCCCAGACCTCATCACCCACACCCCAGACCTCATCACCCACGTCCCAGACATCATCACCCACACCCCAGACATCATCACCCACACTCCAGACCCCATCACCCACACCCCAGACCTCATCACCCACACTACATACCTCATCACCCACATCCCAGACATCATCACCCACACCCCAGACATCATCACCCACACCCCAGACCTCATCACCAACACTCTAGACCCCATCACCCACACCCCAGACCTCATCACTCACACCCAGACATCATCACCCACACCCCAGATATCATCACCCACACCCCAGACATAATCACCCACACTACATACCTCATCACCCACACTACATACCTCATCACCCACACCCCAGACATCATCATCCCACACCCCAGACATCATCACCCACACTACATACCTCATCACCCACACCCCAGACATCATCACCCACAAACCCCACAACATCAATCATCACCCACACCCCAGACATCATCACCCACACCCAGACATCATCACCCACAACCCAGACATCATCACCCACACCCCAGACATCATCACCCACACCCCAGACATCATCACCCACACCCCAGACATCATCACCCACACCCAGACATCATCACCCACATCCCAGACATCATCACCCACACCCCAGACATCATCACCCATGTCCCAGACATCATCACCCATGTCCCAGACATCATCACCCACACCCCAGACATCATCACCCATGTCCCAGACATCATCACCCACACTGTCCCAGACATCATCACCCACACCCCAGACATCATCACCCATGTCCCAGACATCATCACCCACAGCCCAGACATCATCACCCACACCCCAGACATCATCACCCACTACCCCAGACATCATCACCCATGTCCCAGACATCATCACACACACCCCAGACATCATCACCCACACCCCAGACATCATCACCCACACTACATACCTCATCACCCACACCCCAGACATCATCACCCACACCCCAGACATCATCACCCACACTACATACCTCATCACCCACGTCCCAGACTTCATCACCCACACCCCAGACCTAATCACCCATGTCCCAACACTTCATCAGCCATATCTCCACACACCGTGAACCACACCCAAAGACATACCTTCATCAACTTTACCTGTACTTCATTCGCATGTTATCCCCCATACCCTCATCATCACCATACCTTATTCTTTACCTTATTAGGCAAGCACCTTACACGTATGTCCCAGGTAGTGAAACAGCCACACAAACAGTGAACACAGCAACACGTAAACACAACAAGTGGTGGCTGAACCAACACCAGCCCTGAATCAGCCCTTCATCGTTAGCACATACCCACCCAGCCGGTGGGCATTCCTCGCATTCTCCACACATTCCTCCCATCGCAGCCACAGAGCACTGCTTTTTCGCCGGTGTTTACACGAAATTCTGCGAATTCCATCTACAGCATTGGTCTGCTTCCATCGAGTTAGTTCACGGCTGGGTTCCTGGGTTGTGTAGAGCCTTTAATCGGGACATTTCCTGGGCCCTTGCAGGTGGACGATCCTGAATGTTTGTGTGTGTGTAGTGCGTTGTACTTATATAGTCAGTGGGCTGGACAGTTGATGTGTCCAGTATGTCGTAGTTTGCTTACATCACAATCAGAATTATGCATGAGGTTTCCGTCAAGCTTTGCCTGTGCTAAATGTTGACAACAGTTATATGTGTGAATTATGTTATTGTTGTAACATGGTACCTTATAGAGTAAACATGACTGCATGTAATGGTCACTTAAACAATTTCTCTTATGTTTCTCTAATAAAAAATATTTTTGTCTGAAACCAGAGTTTAAACAAAATATACTCTGTACTACTACACTGACATGTTCGGCAGCCATTTTTATCCCAATTTGATGGATTGTTTGTTAAGTAAACTGGTCACATGATGGGTTGGTCAATTTTTTTTTATAGATGTCTGAATTATTGATTATGTAAATCCAAAAAATACAAGGAGTATAAAAAAGCAATACGATGGAGATATGAAATTCTAACCAATATACACACGTATTACCAAATGCTGGAAACCACCAATGTTGACAGTTATTAATGGACCAGGGTTCTTGTTAAGTCGGAGGTTAGAAAAATGCAGAGCCAAACTACTTTTTTATTTGTTCTGCTACATTTTGGCCGGGCGTGGTTGAGAATAATTTCTGCACTTCTTGTCTAGACAACGTGTGTAAAATCATCTCCATAATTCATCCAGTGACTAAGTCAAGTTTCATATTTGTACTTTTGAGATATCAGGTTGTAATGGATAATTAATAGTATATTTTAAATTAACCTTTATAAAGTGTTTGTAGATATGGCAAAGTTCGATGTCTGAATGTTTTTCCACGTAATGGGCTGTGTCATGATAAATTGTCAAAAGAAACTGCTTTTGAATTGATTTGCAGCCATTTCGAAGGTTGCCCAAGTTTTTCATTCCGCATCACCTTACATAGTTCACTCTGATGGAAGAACGAGTACTTGGCTGTAGACACTGGTGGATGTATTTGAAAGATTAGTGTGTGTTGTAATTGCGGCATGGTTGAATGATTACCAGATAAGGCGAAATGGGGTAAATTGTAAGTTTACAGGTCCTTAGGCCAGTCTCGACAACAGGTTACCACTCTATAAAGTAATAATAATAATAACAACATTCAGACAGAGGTCACGTGTACATACAAGTAAAAATAAAACACAACTAATAAAATACAAAGTTATAAACCACACAAACTAAAAATAGGGTTAAAAAAAGAACCACACAGTGCAGTAATACCAACTCCTTCGTCACATCCTCGACACTGAAAATAGTTCCTCCACAGTGAAAATAGTTCCTTAGCAGCCATACTTGGACTTGAGCACCAGGCATAGCACTGGGGGAGACTGGGAGACAAACCTCATCTGTCTATCCAAACTTGGGTGAAGTGGGAAGTCAGAGGGCTAACCTCATAAAAAAACCAGATCCGAGGGGAAGTTAGCTGGGGGCAGGTGGGGTCTAACAGATCCACCTGCTCACCCCCCGGCTGGCTTCACAGGAATGTCTGATTCACGTCTAATTAACAGCTGACGTCTTTGTTGTGGTCCCTTTGTGTTTATTGTTGGTTTGTGTCTGTGGAGGAAACGGGTTAATTGAATGCTATTGTACTGTTGTCAGACGTCATATCGTGTGAAGCTCAAACATGACTCCGTTCTGTGTACAGGGTTAGAACGTGAACGTAGTGCAATATCTGATAGACAAACATTAAAAATAATAATCGTCTGTTTGCATTTATATACTTTTCTGGTGGTTGCTGCCCGACTCTCGTGGAATAATCGTCACCTGCTGTTTTTCCAGCTGTTATCGCCATGTCAACGATACCTGTGATGTCATCATTCCATCATTGTTGTGACTTCAATTATTGATATGTCCCCCCTCTCCCTCTCCCTCTCCCTCTCCCTCTCCCTCTCCCTCTCCCTCTCCCTCTCCCTCTCCCTCTCCCTCTCCCTCTCCCTCTCCCTCTCCCTCTCCCTCCCTCTCCCTCTCCCTCTCCCTCCCCCTCTCCCTCTCCTCTCCCTCTCCCTCTCCCTCTCCCTCTCCCTCTCCCTCTCCCTCCCTTTTTCCCCTCTCCCCTCTCACCCTCTCACCCTCTCACCCTCTCCCTATACTTCCCTGATAATCTTAGCAACAATTATAATGTAGAAATAAGACATTTGTTTAGCTTAACTAACACATGTAGGTATAATAAATAAATGTATAAGTATATAAATAGATTAATACATAAACTAAATAATACTAATTAACGGGAAACTAAACTATGCCATGAGAAAAGAGTAAAATTACTTTATAGTCTTTTAAGATGCTTAAGTCATGCAGAAATTTAAAATATTTTTAGACTTGGCTACAGACATAGCCTTGTTTTTCTCCCTCTATTCTAAGTTTCCCAGTTTCCTCCAGGTACGGCTAGAACTGGGTGTCTGGCAGGTGTGAAGGGAGAGGGGAATCCTGCAGGGAGCAACACCTGGCGTAATGTTTTCCCTCAACCGGACAGACTGTTTCCCGGGCTGCTTCCCTGCACACCTAAATGGTTCTGACAGAAGGAAAGCTTCCCTGTCAGTGGCCGGGGGGGGGGGGCTGGTTCCCTTGACCTTCTTAGTGGACAGGTCACTGGGAGCAAAACTGACGGAAAAACAACTGATGTAGTGAAATACCTGAATAGCCTATCCGTCATGTGACTTGTTGCCTAGCAACAGCTCCTTGAAGATGTCAAACAATGGATGCCAAACATGTGTGAGTGTTTAGATTCTTCGTAACTAAAATAATAGAATATATGAGTATCAGATTGTTTAAACTGCAACTGAATAAGTAATGTTTAAAACAAAACTGGAAAATGTCTGTTTCCAGTAGGTTACACACAGATGAAAAACGTTTAGACTCGAGTCAACTAAAAGAATGAAACATGTCATCATCCGGTTGTTTAAACTGCAGCAACGTAAATACATTTAGAACATAACTGGAAACTAATGGCGTGGACTGCATGTAGATGAGAAATTTAAAGACGTACAGTAAACTAAAAGAACTTAACATGTGGTTATATAAGTTTTAGCTGTGTGAATATTTTTATATTAAACAAATTGACAAATATATTTTAAGGGGGGGCCACATATAATATTATATAGATAACAAATGGCAACTTGGTGGCATCTGGGGCCAGGTGAAGTTTATACCCCAGCACGGCTGTCAGCTTTGTAAACATATTTATCCACCTTAACATGCCTTAGAGTGGTCAGCCTTTCTCCGACTAACTGAATGTGACCTGTTGACCAAATAACTATCAGTTGGACAGCTGGAATTTAATTCTCGTTAAGTTGTCCTCCACAGTGTACTGGGGTTAAGGTCTTATGTAATTGTATTAAAATATGTTAATTTATATATTAGTATTCAACTTTTTACAGAAGGCTCACTATTTATGATTGGGCAAAAGTATCCAGAAATGTAATATGACCTTATTAGAGACCATAATTGTTTATTATATATACAGGTACACACAGACCAAAGAGAACTTTCTTGACTGTTTAAAAATGCAGTCAAAATTGTACTATCATTCACCTTTTGTCTCCTACAAAATGTAACTCGGTCTATTTCCTCCCACACACGTTTAACCCACAACCCACCTGTACTCAGGCGAATTATGAAGGTATTTTTATGTAGCTGACATCATTGATGCAAAACTTGCTGGTGCACTGGTCCAGTAAGCCATGGGACCTGACGGTCTCGCGCTTACCTCATGACCGGGGGGACTGGGTACACACTACACACCCCAGGCAGTGGATGGTTTCATAAACCTCAGGTGCAACTTGCCCAACACCTGTCACATGGAAAGGGAAATAACTCCTCTTTCATATTTCACAGGTAGTTAAAATATGTCCCATTACACAGCGTCTTGTGTCCTTTATAGAAGGAAACACTGTGTGGGTAGGGAAATATTCCACGGGAAATAAAATATCCGCTACAGAGCCTGAGCTATAGGAGGAGAAACTGTATATTGAAAGACCCTACATAAAACAAGGATATACCAAATAAAACACTCAGTAGACACGAATATGTTGTATGGACTGATGCACCTAACCTTGAAGAAGGTGAACAAAAATAAGTATTGACATTTGATTTTTGTTGAGGATTTGTCAATTTCCAGGCTATAATCCAATTTTTTTAACAATATTGAGCCGGGATTTATACAGACTATGGAGGTGTCGGTGGAACTGTGCCATTCGTCGCTCTGTGAGTCGTCCGTGCCACAGGGTGCTGCCAATTAGGCAGTGTTTCCCACATGTGGCCTGGTTCCTGGTTAGACCCAGGTTGAGCCGACTGGGGATTGGCCTAGGTTGATCCCTCTACAGGTGTGGTGTGTTACGGTAATTAGCAGGGGGGTGAGGATTCAGCGGTGCTGTCTCGCACCACTTGGCGGTGCGGTGGTGCCACTTAATCGGCAGCGTTTGTTTGCCCGTGCCGGTATGTGGCACAGAGCAAGCGGTTACATTCGAAGGAAGCACATCGGATCTCGACCCAAGGCGGTGCAGAGGATTGTGCTTGCGCCGCCGATGTGGATGTGAAGTGGTGGCGGTGCCGTCTAGGTCTGGATGCCATCACGCGGTCTTGTAGTGCATCACGGTTTAGTTGTGGTTATGTTCTCGTGACTGTGAGTCAGTCTGGAGCTACAGTTGTGAGGCTGCCATAGAATCAGATCAGTGGCTGTGTGGTGCTCACAGATCAGTGGCTGTGTGGTGCTCACAGATCAGTGGCTGTGTGGTGCTCACAGATCAGTGGCTGTGTGGTGCTCACAGATCAGTGGCTGTGTGGTGCTCACAGATCAGTGGCTGTGTGGTGCTCACAGATCAGTGGCTGTGTGGTGCTCACAGATCAGTGGCTGTGTGGTGCTCACAGATCAGTGGCTGTGTGGTGCTCACAGGGCAAACACTACTTCTGCGTTTCGTTCGGTCACAGGAAGGTCGTAACGAAAACTGTGATGGTTTCGGTTTCGGTTCATCGACGTTGAAACGTTTGAGGCGTTTTCGGGGCTCCATCTTTCTGTTTATGTTCACCAGTGGCGCCATCTGCTGGTGCCAAATGCCGCCGGAACTACAGTTCGGTGTTCGGAGGAGGGACAGTAGCACGTCATCGGAGATGAGCTCCGTCAAGGACACAAAAGTGAAAGTGAAACCAAGCACGCCCAGCGTGCCCGAGAGCGATCGGATGCCACCGCTGTTTGACGAACGATGGAGCAGGCAGTCGTCGATCACTGTTTACTCCGAGAAGTTCTCCGCTGAGACGGCTAACGCAGTGAGCATAGACGCAGCAAACAAACTGAAAACATTAAACATCGACAAGGACAAACTGAAATCTCTCGGCAAGCGTCCGAAGCGCCACAAGGCGAGGTCAGAGATGCTCATCGACATAAAATCGAAACTACGCACGGTCACGGTCGAGATGCCAAAGTCGTCGTTTGGCAATATCAGAAAGCGTGTGTTCTCTGATACCAGTACCGTGTCAGACACTACACAGCCGTTGCCGCGTGTGAAAGTTGTCAAATCTGTGTCGACGCCGGTGTCGATAGAGACAACGGAGGAACGCTCCCTCACCCCCTCCTCCACCTCCTCCCTCCTCGGGGTACCAACCCACGTGCTTCAGCGAAGCAAATCGTTTTCGGGGCAGGGATCGCTGCTGAGAGACAAGCCGTACACGCGGGCGATGTCCATATGCCAGGAGCGCCCCCTGGTGTTGTGCGATTCGCGCAGTCTCACGTGTCTTTCGCCCTCACCCCCGATTTTGCGGTACAAATCGGAGTGTCACGTGGATTATGTTCCCAAACCGCGACGTTCAGAAGTGCAGGTCAGTCGTGATGTTGTTGTTTCAATGACATCAGTAGACAGGTTTATTTTGTTGTTGTTTCAATGACATCGGTAGTCAGGTTTATTTTGTTGTTGTTTCGATGACATCAGTAGTCAGGTTCATTTTGTTGTTGTTTCAGTGACATCGGTAGTCAGGTTTATTTTGTTGTTGTTTCAGTGACATCGGTAGTCAGGTTTATTTTGTTGTTGTTTCAATGACATCGGTAGTCAGGTTTATTTTGTTGTTGTTTCAATGACATCGGTAGTCAGGTTTATTTTGTTGTTGTTTCAATGACATCGGTAGTCAGGTTTATTTTGTTGTTGTTTCAATGACATCAGTAGTCAGGTTTATTTTGTTGTTGTTTCAATGACATCAGTAGTCAGGTTTATTTTGTTGTTGTTTCAATGACATCAGTAGTCAGGTTATTTTGTTGTTGTTTCAATGACATCAGTAGTCAGGTTTATTTTGTTGTTGTTTCAATGACATTGGTAGTCAGGTTTATTTTGTTGTTGTTTCAATGACATCAGTAGTCAGGTTTATTTTGTTGTTGTTTCCACGCGTCAGATAGAGAAAAATTGTAAATTTTTCAAATTTTTCAAATCACCAGGAGATTTTCAGTGACATTTTAAGCACCTTTATAATTATAATAGTAACTTTTATTTTATTTATATAACACTGTCTAGATATAAGCTTGTTCACAAGTGCTTAAAAGACGTTAAAAATATATGATCAGTAGAATAAATAAAAAGGACAAAGTATTGACCCTGATGTTTAAAGACCCAGGATTAAATATACACATATATGAATGAATTAATGAAAGTTTCAAACTAAAGTACATAGTAGTTGTAATAATTTGTTGTTGTCATTTGTGTTATTAGTGTCTGACCCTGTACTGTCTACTCTCAATTTACACCAGTTTGTTTTATGTATATGACTTTTAACTTATTTAAATTAATTATATATATATATATAAGTTGATTATGTTGTATATATATATATATATATATATATATATATATATATATATATATATATATATATATATATATACGTACATAGGTAATTGTTAACAGTTGTACAGAGGCGTGTAATTTCTGCATGCCAAGCCACCTACAGAACACCGAAACTTAGAAGACAGACCAACATCACACAAGTCTTTTTACAGATTTATCTATAAGTTTTCTTATTTCAGAGCTTGATATTATAGCACCAAGACCTTTAACTTGGTATTATTTTTATAAATTCTATGGGACCCAGGTTCAGAGGTGTTACAAGCTAGACCATGCGTGCGTGATAAGGGCTAGACACCTGCTGTCTCAAACAGTGTAGGTCCATCTTTGTCTGATACAACCCCTGTACCTCAAGCCAACTGTCTCCTGTAGACACTCAATAAAGATAACAGCTGGTGTATCCCGGGTTGCCCCTTACAGGGGAAGGTGTTAGAAGCCATTTAAATGATTTAACTGTTATGTGTGTACCACAACATATATTCGCCTCCTTTCCTCTGTCTCTGTCACTTCAGTGTGTTGTCATTCATGATGCTATGGAAACTGCGAATGGAACTGAGTCTGGGAGTAAGATGTTTGCTATAAATGCAAAGGAACACTTGTCATCTGCAAGCTTGGAAATTAGGACGTGGAGTGGAGTGGAGTGACCCTGACGTTGCATGACGAGAAACCAACTGTTTATAATCTCTAGGTCAAGCTGCCTCTTGATCACACAGATCATGCAGTGTTCAAGGATAGCTACTGTGTTATGTTGCTATGTATAGTGCCATGCAGGCATTTGTTGCATCGCAACCCAGACACACACACACACACACACACACACACACACACACAGTTGCATACACACGCACTCACTTACACACAGTCACACTCACACACGGTCATACGCACACGCACACAATCACAAACACAAACACACAGATAATTGTACGCACAGTTGCATGATAAAAAAAATTCCACACATGCATACCCACACACACTAGCTCACACCTGTGGTGGATGTGTACTGATGTAGTTTCATGCAGACAACTCAGACATTCACGTTGCACCAAAATCCCAATTCCACGTGCAGGGAAAGAAAAACTGTAAACATAAAAAACATTCTGATGGTCCCTGTGACATGCCTACACAACTTCAGTCCAGTAAAGTTGAAACTGACATACATACGTACGTACCTACCTACCTACCTACCTACCTACATACCTACATACCTACATACATACATACATACATACATACATACATACATACATACATACATACATACATACATACATACATACATACATACATACATACATACATACATACATACATACATACATACATACATACATACATACATACATACTTACATACATACATACATACATACATACATACATACATACATACATACATACATACATACATACATACATACATACATACATACATACATACATACATACATACATACATACATACATACATACATACATACATACATACATACATACATACATACATACATACATACATACATACATACAAGGGTAAACGCCACGTACGGGAGACCAGTTATGCATGCCAGTCTCCTTAAAGTTTTGATGTGTGATTGCATAACTAATGCATTTAATTTAATGATTATCCTTGTTAGTGGAGATAGTTTAGATATAAAGGAATTAACTTATGCAATTATTGTCAATTTTATTTTATATTTTGATTGGTTTTGAGTACATTTATTGCAGACACTTGTATATATTTATGTGCATAAGGCACCGTGTACAGGACCCCGGCAGAGAAGTGTTTATAGTTTAACAGATTTGCTATATAGAGATTGAGGGGTTAGAGTTCAGTGCTCAGTGTACTATATTCTTGTTTGATATGTATTAATTTTAATAAATATATACACATATTAATACAACAAATATTTGACGGATCTCCTAGCCATATGTTGTACATTTGTTAAATGCGGCACTGTCAATTTGTGTATCTGCATATATATTTATCGTTGTATTGGGTTTTGGATATATCAGATGAAATGAATACTACTCTAAATAAGTATAACTAATAACTAACTTCCGATTACACACCGGTCTCCATCTAAGCATATAGGTTTTAAGGAGACCGATTTTTGTATATATATGTTATTTATTACAATATCATAACAAGATTGTAGTATGTGGTGTGTATTTGTATTACAGACAATGTTCCAATTATACATAATAGGAAAATCAGATGCATAACAATATACGGCCGGTCTCCTGTAGGCAGTCGTATATGCACTGATCTATACACACCATATATAATTATAATTTTATACACAAAATGATTGATCCCGATGTCTTATAAATAATAAGCAAAGTAAGTATTCACTTCAGCCACAAAACTATGAATTTTTTAATGTTTTGAATTCCACCTATTATAAGCTATATGGTACCTCATATGATGAAAAACCATCAGTGGTTTTAGATTTATTGCAAAATGTGAAGCAAACTTTTTTAAATCAGCTTTTTGAGAAACTATGTCCTTTTGACTCATGTGGTAAGGTTCTGTTTTAATATAATTATGGACTTGAAAATGTATGTATTTAATTAGTCTTAGATGGTTTATTGAGCAAAATAAACTTGACAACGCATGCTGACATTGTAAGGTGTGGCATAATCACGGAATTAAAGGAGTGTGACATACTGTGATACATGACTATTTTAGTTCATATGCAGACTAGGCCTGTGTCACTTAACTATTTTTAGCTCGTATGCTAAATAGGCCTGTGTCACTTAACAATTTTTAGCTTGTACAGTATGCTAAACAGGCCTGTGTCACTTAACTATTTTTAGCTTGTACAGTATGCTAAATAGGCCTGTGTCACTTAACTATTTTTAGCTTGTACAATATGCTAAATAGGCCTGTGTCACTTAACTATTTTTAGCTTGTACAATATGCTAAATAGGCCTGTGTCACTTAACTATTTTTAGCTTGTATGCTAAATAGGCCTGTGTCACTTAACTATTTTTTAGCTTGTACAATATGCTAAATAGGCTTGTGTCACTTAACTATTTTTAGCTCGTATGCTAAATAAGCCTGTGTCACTTAACATTTTTAGCTTGTACAGTATGCTAAATAGGCCTGTGTCACTTAACTATTTTTAGCTTGTACAATATGCTAAATAGGCCTGTGTCACTTAACAATTTTTAGCTTGTACAGTATGCTAAACAGGCCTGTGTCACTTAACTATTTTTAGCTTGTACAGTATGCTAAATAGGCCTGTGTCACTTAACTATTTTTAGCTTGTACAATATGCTAAATAGGCCTGTGTCACTTAACTATTTTTAGCTTGTACAATATGCTAAATAGGCCTGTGTCACTTAACTATTTTTAGCTTGTATGCTAAATAGGCCTGTGTCACTTAACTATTTTTAGCTTGTACAATATGCTAAATAGGCTTGTGTCACTTAACTATTTTTAGCTCGTATGCTAAATAAGCCTGTGTCACTTAACATTTTTAGCTTGTACAGTATGCTAAATAGGCCTGTGTCACTTAACTATTTTTAGCTTGTACAATATGCTAAATAGGCCTGTGTCACTTAACTATTTTTAGCTTGTACAGTATGCTAAATAGGCCTGTGTCACTTAACTATTTTTAGCTTGTACAGTATGCTAAATAGGCCTGTGTCACTTAACTATTTTTAGCTTGTACAATATGCTAAATAGGCCTGTGTCACCCGGTTCGCTGTGACTGGTGATACATAGACAGTGAATTTGGCCATGGAGTGTTGTTTAAGTTCTGAAGCATTGCAGTAAATGCCATGTCGCCACCACAACATTTTAACTATGCCTCAATGACCATGTGTAGAAATTACTCAAAATATTTCAGTCAGTCAGTCACTAATTTATATCCAACCCTACTAATAGTAGTTAAATTATTATTACAAAATTCAAGTTAATTTGCAACATGTAAAAAGTAAAATAAACAAATTAGTGTTGGTGGAAGTGTGATACATGATGTATATCTTATCCCAGATGTTTAGCAGAACATGACACCAACTGTACAAGTTATACAATTACTTTGCAAACATGTTATTTAATTTATTTGATATCAAATGTAATGAACCGTTATGTTCACAATACGAATAGGTCTATGTGAACAGTTTTGGAGAAAAAGTGATATTAAAATGAACGTTAATATATTACCTTTTTACATTTAAAAAAATATGTTATGTGAGAAAATTCAGATTTTATTAATTATCTGTTACACACATGTATGCACATTACTACCTCCGGGGTATTCTGTTTA
>JAODUO010000876.1:0-57500 GCA_025642075.2 Ridgeia piscesae | reverse complement strand
GAGGAAAGGCTAATGTTGAGTCGTGTCTTCTGTGGTGACAGGTGGAATTAGAGCAACTGAAGGCGAAGTATGAGAAGGCAGACAAGGAGAGGAATGACTTCAGACAGGTGGCTGAGAAACTACAGGCCAAGGTACACATACAGGGGCACATTGGATGAGTGGTAGAGTACTTGACTAGCATTCACGGGAACAGTCGTTTGAACTGTACTAGTTTCTCAAACAGTTTCGTTAATTCCACTGTCCTCCTTTGGTCCTTTCCACCTTGTATATGTGCCAGAGGCAGTGAGATTCCATGCTGGGGGTAATGCGTATCTTATGGCAGAATCTGTAACTGTAGAAAATGCAAACAGAAAGTAATGCTCTCCTCTGTTTGCCATATATGACTGGTTTAGTGTTCATTGTAAGTGAAACAATAAGTCATAACATTTGTTGACATTTATCAGATTATGCCCTGGAGTTGAGACATTGCCATATTGATAAGTGTGACACTCTATATAGTGTCACCAAACACAACTGTCCACATATGTTCAGCGTTGACTCTTGTCAATTCTGATTAGACACCGAATGATCTAACAGTGTTCACTGTTTCGGACGTAACATGAAATAAATGATGCGGTGGCGCCCCCTTACAGCTGTCGGAGATATCCGTGGATCTCGCGGAGGAACACACGACGTCAAGTAAAGCGACGGAGCTGTTGGAATCGGAGACGGTCGGACGGATCCAGATGGAACGAGAACTCAAGGAAATGTCTGTAAGTGAATTTACATCCGTGTGTGTATTGGAACTACCTTGGATGCACAGATGGTGTTATCTGACGAACATGGTTAAGGGTGTGAGCTGACGAATGTGTCTGGAAATCCTCCCATCTGAACTGGGATACAATCATCTTGTGATGTTTGCTTGGCTCTGGTCAGGCAGATTTGGTTAAATAAATTTTTTTCACAGTCAGTTTTTATCATTCGTTGTTTTGATTGCTGTCAGTGAACTTCATCAGTCAGCTGTCGCTAGATGGCGATACCGTAGTCAGTCTCTGTTGTGACCCACTGATTTGGATAGACAACCCAGCCATTGCTTGGGTTGCTCTCCTGAAGATCGTCTTAAGATGTGTCATAGTCAGTATGGACCCTCGCCAGGCTCTGCACTGTGTCGCCATCTAGTGGTAGTAACTAAAGAAGTTCATTGAATGTGATTAAAACGTTACAAGAACAATGGTAAATTGTCTGCAAAATAACCACAAATGATACTGATTTGAACCACCATGTTTGAGGAACCACTTCACAGGGGATCATTTCTCAAACGTTGTTAAGAGCTCTTAAACCCGATTTGGCACTTAAAAATGAATTTTTATCCTTAACAGTGATCTTGAATAGCCAAATATTGTCAACACTTGACGTGCCAGCGGGACATTGTCACTGGTGTGTCATGCAAATAGTGTCCTCTGTAACACGGCAGTAGATATTTGTATTTAGAAAAACTATTAAATTTAACAACCGATTAGGTGTAATGATTAATTGTCTTCTTTATTTTATATCTTGTTGAATTGGTCCCCTGAATTGGTCCCCTGAATTGGTCTCATGACATTGACGATGCTGTTGTCAGAGCAAGTACCACGCCCTACAGAAGAAGTTGGAGCGCACTGAGATGGATCTGATGCAGACCAATATGATGCTGACGTCACTCGACGCAGAACTTGACGAAGATGACGTCGACGGTGAGTCACTGACACTGACATGAATCTCTTTAGAAAGGATGTAGACTTGGAGATATCTTCTCATTGCGCAGCTCCTGTTTCCTCTTACTCCACATGGTGGAGCAGAAGAGACATTCTAGAGCCCATGATTTGTAACACAGCTCCACAGGAAATGTTCCAAGCTTGTCTTGAGTTACTTGAATTGTTTCAGGGAAAAGTAATAATAATAAATCTTAATGTTTTTAAATACCAATTGTGCAGTGTTTAAGGTATTATATGTCGGGAATAATACCATTAATGTTGTTATGGTTTAGAATATATAAACAGTAATATAATTATATATATATATATATATATATATATATATATATGTATATGTATATATATATATATATTTTATATGTATATATAGTATATATATATAACATATATATATATATATACATATAAATACATATATATAAATATATATATATATATATATATATATATATATATATTATATATATATTATGTATATATATATATATATATATATATATATATATATATATATATATTTCATCATTTTAAATATTTTTATTATGATTTCTACTCAATAATTTGGATAAAACATTTACTGGTGTCGTTGTGTAGGAGATATCTACAAGGAGCGGTACGAACGAACTCGGCGAGAGATGGAGTTTCTGAGAAAGAGGCTGGAGCAAGAGAAGGAAGAAGAAGCGGAGAAGTTTGAGAGTTCGAAGAAACACCTGGAGAGGAAAGTACGGTGCCAGGAGGAATTATTTACGTAACGATTTTAACTTAAGGGAACAATTAACCCAAAATAAAAATAAATGCTCAAGCCGTTGAGCAAAGTTTACTGTATCACCTGCCATAATTTTTATTTAATTCATAGATCATTTAGTAAGTTTAAGGAGCATTACTGAGTCACTGTGGAGGCTGACTGACATTTTGGGCATCACGTCCACTACTGCCAGCGCCTCGAGCGATCAAAACAAAATCAAACTCCACCGACTGAGGTGCAAAATGTACACAGGCCTAAACTGTATGGCATTTATTTACATAAATGATCTTATATATTCTGATGTAACCAACAAAACAATCACCTACGATTGCTAAACTTCTTCTCAAATATATGATATATATACTAGGTTACAAAGTAAAATCACTTATGTTACCGAAACGAATAAAATTCATGAATCTAACTCACACAAAACTCTACACCTTCAGCGGCTATACGCCTATCTCTGTCATTACCGTCAAATCAGTGTTTAGTCAAGGCATAGATTATTAGCAGTGTATGTGACATGCAAAGATGAATAATTTTCAAAAAGTTTAGACTTAAACAGAATTTAAAAAATTCTTCAAAGACAGGAATTGTTTGTTGAGAAAAAATTGAATGGATTTCTAATAAAATTGGTTCGTTCTGCATGACTGACTTTCTGTCGCAGCTCGCTGAAGCTGGCGAGGAGACAGAGGATCAGCGTCGCCAAGTGGCAAACCTGAAGCGCAAATCTCATCGACTCACTCAGGACATGCAGGACATGAAGCTCCACCTGGAGGAACAACTTGGTCGCAACTCAGAGCTCGAGAAGAAACAACGAAAGTAAGTGAAAATACAAGTTTATTTTTATATGTTTATGTTTGGGAAAAATGGTAGAAAATTTATTATGCAACAGATACCAAAATTTTGCGGTTGGGAATGATAATTTTGGTAAATGTTATGAAAGAATTTTTACGTGTTTTTAGTTCAGAGATGTTGAAAAGTGAATTGATTTATAACCACAGAAAATATTCCTGCGGCTGAGTAAAAACTGTCACAGGTCTCACTGCCACAGGTCTAGCTTTGAGTCGATCGCTATAGAGGTTACTGATGACCAAGGTAACTTGTAGGTTTGAGATGATCTCTTTAGAAGTTACTGGTGACCTGGGGTTACTTGTAGGTTTGAGGTCATCCCTTTAGAAGTTTCTAATGACCCGGGGTGACTTGTATGTTTGCGAGGATCCCTTTAGAATTTCCTGATGACCAAGGGTGACTTGTAAGTTTGTTAGGATCCCTTTAGAGTTTCCTGATGACCCGGGGTGACTTGTATGTTTGCGAGGATCCCTTTAGAATTTCCTGATGACCAAGGGTGACTTGTAAGTTTGTGAGGATCCCTTTAGAGTTTCCTGATGACCAAGGGTGACTTGTAGGTTTGTGAGGATCCCTTTAGAGTTTCCTGATGACCAAGGGTGACTTGTAAGTTTGTGAGGATCCCTTTAGAGTTTCCTGATGACCAAGGGTGACTTGTAGGTTTGTGAGGATCCCTTTAGAGTTTCCTGATGACCCGGGGTGACTTGTAGGTTTGCGAGGATCCCTTTAGAGTTTCCTGATGACCTGGGGGGAGTTGTAGGTTTGTGAGGATCCCTTTAGAGTTTCCTGATGACCGGGGGTGACTTGTAGGTTTGTGAGGATCCCTTTAGATTTTCATGATGTCCCGGGGTGACTTGTAGGTTTGTGAGGATCCCTTCAGAGTTTCCTGATGACCCGGGGTGATTTGTAGGTTTGTGAGGATCCTTTAGAGTTTCCTGATGACCCGGGGTGACTTGTAGGTTTGCAAGGATCCCTTTAGAGTTTCCTGATGACCCGGGGTGACTTGTAGGTTTGCGAGGATCCCTTCAGAGTTTCCTGATGACCCGGGTGACTTGTAGGTTTGCGAGGATCCCTTTAGAGTTTCCTGATGACCCGGGGTGACTTGTAGGTTTGCAGGATCCCTTTAGAGTTTCCTGATGACCCGGGGTGACTTGTAGGTTTGCGAGGATCCCTTTAGAGTTTCCTGATGACCCGGGGTGACTTGTAGGTTTGCGAGGATCCCTTTAGAGTTTCCTGATGACCCGGGTGACTTCTAAGTTTGTGAGGATCCCTTTAGAGTTTCCTGATGACCCGGGGTGACTTGTAGGTTTGCAAGGATCCCTTTAGAGTTTCCTGATGACCCGGGGTGACTTCTAAGTTTGTGAGGATCCCTTTAGAGTTTCCTGATGACCCGGGGTGACTTGTAGGTTTGCGAGGATCCCTTTAGAGTTTCCTGATGACCCGGGGTGACTTGTAAGTTTGTGAGGATCCCTTTAGAGTTTCCTGATGACCCGGGGTGACTTGTAGGTTTGCGAGGATCCCTTTAGAGTTTCCTGATGACCAGGGGTGACTTGTAGATTTGTGAGGATCCCTTTAGAGTTTCCTGATGACCCGGGTGACTTGTAGGTTTGGAGGATCCCTTTAGAGTTTCATGATGACCCGAGGGTGACTTGTAGGTTCGACTCTGAGCTGCGGAAGGTGTCGGAGCATCTGAGGGAGGAGAAACAGCAGCGGGACAAACTGCAGAGGGAGAAGGACGAACTGGCCGCCTCCAAGTACTCCCTAGAGCAGGAACTGAAGGTACGTTATCCCGTCACTCGCTAACTACCCAAACACAAGCATGGTGTTAAGGTTAAGGTTAAGGTTACGATGAATGTGGAATGTCATTTGAATTGGAATAGCTTGGAAATTTCAAACTTACAAATCAAATATTAGTTTAGTGATTTTGAATTTGGTTCAGATTGAGATTAATTGTCCAGTGGGATATTAGAGTTTAAATTTATCCCTTTTGTTTGTGGATTTTCACAATATTGAAATATCAATCAAAAGACAGGACAGATGATTTTGCTGCAATCCGATTGTTGAAGGACATGAAGGAATAAAATCAAAATTATTTGATTGAATAGCAAAAATATTGAACACTAGAAATTTTGAATACAAATAAAATTTCGTCCTATCCTTAGCTGTTATTAGTATTATTTTTAAACCATATGTTCAATAATGTAAAAATGTGCAAGGGATGTTTAATTTTATGATGCTCTATGGCAGTAATGGCAAGTATACAGCAGTTAGTGTGAGACTGTCTCTATGATATGATACACTGCCCACTGTAATTATATCGTCAGTTAATTTGATGTACCCTTTTCTAATTATTTGCGCTACTTTGTCTACATCTTGTATGTTTCATCAGAGATTCATGCAGAGGATGTATTGTTTGTGCCATGGGATGTTGATGTCTCTTCCTGAAATTCAAGATCATACAGTTGACAGAAAAGTTGGGTGTATACTAATTAGGGCATTTGTGCTTACTAGAACGAATATGATATGTATTGTTCATGCGGGATACTTCCATTTGATTTTGACAGAACGGCAAAATAGACGTGGAACTTCAAACAGAGAAATTGGATCGACCCCGAGCGAGAGTTATTGGAACTGTCGTCTCATGGCAACAAAGACGACAAGGAGGTAGGTGTCACATGAAATGTTGCGCTCTGAGTAATGTGATGGAGCCATCAACCAGTTTCAAAAATGGAGAACGTGTTGGCATAAAAATGTAAAATTAAATATATGGGCCTGTGTAAGAATTTGGCACCACTATAATGATATTTTCACTGCAGAATAAAACATTATTATTACAATGTTCTCAACGAAAACATTCAATATGATGTCATGTAAATCTGTATAAAATCTACGATTATTAATCTGGTATTATTAATTGGTAATCAATTATTAACTAATCTGGTCGAGTGTTACTCTATAACGTAGCATTTACGAAAACAAAGAAGCAAATGAATCAATAAATTATGTTTTAGTCATAAAAATACATAATAATAATCAACCTATCAAATAATTCCATAATAATAATTAAATGCATATGTATATGGTTAATAGTAATAAATAATTTTGATAATGTAAAAAATAAAAAATAAACGTAACAATAATACTAAGAAATAGGACAGAGTGATGGCAGGACAGAGTAGTGATGGCAGGACAGAGTAGTGATGGCAGGACAGAGTAGTGATGGCAGGACAGAGTAGTGATGGCAGGACAGAGTAGTGATGACAGGACCGAGTAGTGATGACAGGACAGAGTAGTGATGGCAGGACAGAGAAAGTGATGACATGTATTGTGGAGAAAGATGGCAGGACAGAGAAAGGGATGCAGTACAGAGTAGTGATGGCAGGACAGAAACAGTGATGGTGGTAACAGAGAAAGATGGCAGGACAGAGAAAGGGATGGCAGGACAGAGTAGTGATGGCAGGACAGAGAAAGGGATGTAGACAGGACAGAGTATAATGGTGACATATTGAAAGTAGCATATACATTATGTGATGCAGACAGAGTAGTGATGGCAGGACAGAGTGGTGATTGAGAGACCAGCAGGATGACAGGACAGAGAAAGATTGATAGGACAGAGGCAGGATGCAGCAGTATGAGAAATAATGGCAGGACAGAGAGGATGATGCAGACAGAGAGACATATATAGTGATGGCAGGACAGAGTAGTGATGGCAGGACAGGGTGATGGCAGGACAGAGTAGTGAGATATGGGAGCTAATGGTGCATGACAGACAGAGAGTGATGGCAGGACAGATGGATGGCAGGGCAGAGAAAGGATGACAGGACAGAGTGTAGGCATGCATAAGAGCAGGATGAGAGACAGAGTAGAAAGATGGCAGGACAGAGTAGTGATGGCAGGACAGAGCATTATTTATGGACAGAGGCAGAGTGATGGCATGAGTGATGGCAGGACAGAGGAGTGATGGCAGGAGTAGTGATGCAGGACAGAGTGAGATAGACAGAGAAAGATGGTACAGAGAAAGGATGGCAGGGACAGAGTAGCATGGTGACAGAGCAGCAGATGCAGACAGATGATTGTTATGACATAGAGTAGTGATGGTATGATTAGTTAGGTGATACAGGACAGAGTAGTGATGGCAGGACAGAGTAGGATGTGGCAGGACGGAGTAGTGATGACAGGACAGAGTAGTGATGGTAGATTATGAGATAGTGAGACAGAGCATGATGGCAGACATTTGCTATCAGATTTTTATGGTTTTGTTAATAGAAAAGATAAAGATGACAGGACACCATGGGATGACACACAGAGAGTGATGGCAGACAGAGTAGTGATGGCAGACAGAGAAAGTGATGACAGAATAGAGTAGGATGGTAAGAAGCAGAGAAAGGATGGTAAGGGACACAGCATAAAAGGACAGAGCAGTGACAGAGAGTGATGACAGGACAGAGAGAGGATGACAGGACAGAGAGTGACAGGCCATCACTAGTGACAGGACTTGAACAGGACAGCAGAGGACAGCAGGACAGGCAGATGTTAGGACAGTGATGGGAGTATTCTGAGTTAGGCATGGCAGGACAGAGAAAGTGATGGCAGGACTTGAGAAAGGATGGCAGGATGGATGATGGCAGATTAGGAGCAAAGATGGCAAGGACAGAGCATGTGACAGAGAAAGACGGCAGTGACTTTATAGCATGCAGTGACTGGAGTAGGGATGGCAGATTTGATATGATACAGATAGAGTAACATGTAGTAATAGAGCATGTATATATAGCAGGATGGGCATAGACTGAGTAGATACAGGATGAGGGGAAAGGATGATATATTTAGAGTAGTGATGTAAAGAGATAGAGTAATGATGTGAGGACAGAGCAGTGATGATGAGACAGAGAAAGATGGCATACAGAGTAATGATGGTATATTTAGAGTGATGGTAGTATTTATGCAGTGATACAGACGAGTAGGATGGTATGAATGAGTAGTGATGGTAGCAGGACAGAGTGACAGAGGACAGAGTAGTGATGGCAGACAGCAGTGATGGCAGACAGAGTGATGGCAGAACAGAGTAGTGATGACAGGACAGAGTGATGGGCAGATATAGCATTTATATATATATAGTGATGTAGATATACGGCAAGAACAGAGTAGTGACAGCAGGAGCAGAGTAGAAAGATGATAGACAGAGTGATACATGAAGATAGAAAGATGGTGTAGTCACATGACATAACTATAATGACCTTGTAATGTCATTACTGTTACAATGTAATAACATTGTAAATTGTAACAACATCATAGCCAAATTGGTGACAACATGATGTTATAATATAACATAAATCAGTAGTGATGACAGGACAGAGTAGTGATGGCAGGACAGAGTAGTGATGACAGGACAGAGTAGTGATGGCAGGACAGAGTAGTGATGGCAGGACAGAGTAGTGATGGCAGGACAGAGTAGTGATGGCAGGACAGAGTAGTGATGGCAGAAGTGATGGCAGGACAGAGTAGTGATGGCAGGACAGAGTAGTGATGGCAGGACGAGTGATGGCAGGACAGAGTAGTGATGGCAGGACAGAGTAGTGATGGCAGGACAGAGTGATGGCAGGACAGAGTAGTGATGGCAGGACAGAGTAGTGATGGCAGGACAGAGTGATGGCAGGACAGAGTAGTGATGGCAGGACAGAGTGATGGCAGGACAGAGTAGTGATGGCAGGACAGAGTAGTGATGACAGGACAGGACAGAGTGATGGCAGGACAGAGTAGTGATGGCAGGACAGAGTAGTGATGACAGGACAGAGTGATGGCAGGACAGAGTAGTGATGGCAGGACAGAGTAGTGATGGCAGGACAGAGTGATGGCAGGACAGAGTAGTGATGGCAGGACAGAGTGATGGCAGGACAGAGTAGTGATGGCAGGACAGAGTAGTGATGGCAGGACAGAGTGATGGCAGGACAGAGTAGTGATGGCAGGACAGAGTAGTGATGGCAGGACAGAGTGATGGCAGGACAGAGTAGTGATGGCAGGACAGAGTAGTGATGGCAGGACAGAGTGATGGCAGGACAGAGTAGTGATGGCAGGACAGAGTGATGGCAGGACAGAGTAGTGATGGCAGGACAGAGTAGTGATGACAGGACAGAGTTATGCAGGACAGAGTAGTGATGGCAGGACAGAGTGATGGCAGGACAGAGTAGTGATGGCAGGACAGAGTAGTGATGACAGGACAGAGTGATGGCAGGACAGAGTAGTGATGGCAGGACAGAGTGATGGCAGGACAGAGTAGTGATGGCAGGACGGAGTAGTGATGGCAGGACAGAGTAGTGATGGCAGGACAGAGTAGTGATGGCAGGACAGAGTAGCGATGGCAGGACAGAGTAGTGATGACAGGACAGAGTAGTGATGGCAGGACAGAGTAGTGGCAGGACAGAGTAGTGATGGCAGGACAGAGTAGTGATGGCAGGACAGAGTGAGTGATGGCAGGACAGAGTGATGGCAGGACAGAGTAGTGAGAGTGATGGCAGGACAGAGTAGTGATGGCAGGACAGGGTGATGGGACTGAGTAGTGATGACAGGACAGGGTGATGCAGACAGAGTAGTGATGACAGACAGAGTGCGATGACAGGACATGATGGCAGGCCAGAGAGGATGACAGGACAGAGTGATGGCAGGACAGAGGAGTGATGGCAGGACAGAGTAGTGATGGCAGGACAGAGAAGATGGCAGGACAGGAGGATGGCAGGACAGAGTAGTGATGACAGGACAGAGTGATGGCAGGACAGAGTAAGGGATGACAGGACAGAGGATGGCAGGACAGAGTAGTGGATGGCAGGACAGAGTGATGGCAGGACAGAGTAGTGGATGGCAGGACGGAGTAGGGTGATGGCAGGACAGGAGTAATGGAGGCAGGAGCAGAGTAGTGATGGCAGGACAGAGTGATGGCAGAACAGAGTAGTGATGAGATAGGATACAGGGACAGAGTAGTGATGGCAGGACAGAGGAGTGATACAGGACAGAGTAGTGATGACAGACAGAGTAGTGATGGCAGGACAGAGGAGTGATAGGACAGAGTAATGATGGCAGGACAGAGTAGTGATGACAAGGACAGTAGTGATGGCAGGACAGAGTAGTGATGGCGAGAGTAGTGATGGCAGGACAGAGTAGTGATGGCAGGACAGAGTAGTGATGGCAGGACAGAGTAGTGATGGCAGGACAGAGTAGTGATGGCAGGACAGAGTAGTGATGACAGGACAGAGTAGTGATGGCAGGACAGAGTGATGGCAGGATAGAGTAGTGATGGCAGGACAGAGACTGATGGCAGGACGAGTAGTGATGGCAGGACAGAGAGGATGGCAGGACAGAGTAGTGATGGCAGGACAGAGTGATGGCAGGACAGAGTAGTGATGGCAGGACGGAGTAGTGATGGCAGGACAGGGTGATGGCAGGACAGAGTAGTGATGGCAGGAGTGATGGCAGGACAGAGTAGTGATGGCAGGACAGAGTAGTGATGGCAGGACTGGAGGATGGCAGGACAGAGAAAGGGATGACAGGACAGAGTAGTGATGACAGGACAGAGTTATGCAGGACAGAGTAGTGATGACAGGACATAGTGATGGCAGGACAGAGTAGTGATGGCAGGACAGAGTAGTGATGGCAGGACAGAGTAGTGATGGCAGGACAGAGTAGTGATGACAGGACAGAGTAGTGATGGCAGGACAGAGTGGATGGCAGAGACAGAGAGTGCATGGCAGGATCAGAGGAAGATGGCAGACAGAGAAAGGGATGACAGGACAGAGAAAGGGATGGCAGGGACAGAGGAAAGGGATGGTGCAGGACAGAGAAAGGATGGCAGTGACAGAGAAAGATGGCAGGACAGAGTAGTGATGGCAGGACAGAGTAGTGATGACAGGACAGAGCATGATGGCAGGACAGAGTGGATGGCAGGACATAGTACATGTGCAGGACACAGTGGATGGTGGCAGGACAGAGCAGTGATGGCAGGACAGAAAGAGATGACAGGACAGAGTAGGATACAGGACGGAGTAGTGGATGACAGGACAGAGTAATGATGGCAGGACAGAGTAAGATGGTGACAGAGGTGATGGCAGGACAGAGAGAGCGGCAGTGGACAGAGTAAATGATGGTATATAGAGTAGGATGGCAGGACAGAGGATGGCAGACAGAGTAGTGATGGCAGGACTGAGTAGTGATAGACATGTGGAGGCAGTGATGACAGGACAGAGTAGTGATGGCAGGACAGAGTAGTGATGGCAGGACAGAGTAGTGATGGCAGGACAGAGTAGTGATGGCAGGACAGAGTAGTGATGGCAGGACAGAGTAGTGATGACAGGACAGAGTAGTGATGGCAGGACAGAGTGATGGCAGGACAGAGTAGTGATGGCAGGACAGAGTGATGGCAGGACAGAGTAGTGATGGCAGGACAGATGGGATGACAGGTGACAGAGAAAGGATGGCAGATGAGTAGTGATGACAGGACAGAGTAATGATGGCAGGACAGAGTAGTGATGGCAGGACAGAGTGATGGCAGGACAGAGTAGTGATGGCAGGACAGAGTGATGACAGGACAGAGTAGTGATGGCAGGACAGAGTAGTGATGGCAGGACAGAGTGATGACAGGACAGAGTAGTGATGGCAGGACAGAGTAGTGATGGCAGGACAGAGTAGTGATGGCAGGACAGAGTAGTGATGGCAGGACAGGAGTGATTGCAGACAGAGTAGTGATGGTGACAGTAGTATGGCAGGACTGAGTGAGGATGCAGGACAGAGCAGTGATGGCAGGACAGAGTAGTGATGGCAGGACAGAGAGTATGGCAGACAGTGTAGAAGACAGGACAGAGGATGCAGGACAGAGAGATGGCAGACAGAGTGATGCAGTAGGACAGAGCAGTGATGGCAGGACAGAGTGGATGACAGGACAGAGAGTGATGGCAGGACAGAGTAGTGATGGCAGGACAGAGTAGTGATGGCAGAACAGGCTAGTGGCAGGACAGAGACAGAGACAGAGTAGTGAGCAGGACAGAGTAGTGATGGCAGGACAGAGTGATGGCAGGACAGAGTAGTGATGACAGGACAGAGTAGTGATGGCAGGACAGAGTGATGGCAGGACAGAGTAGTGATGACAGGACAGAGTAGTGATGGCAGGACAGAGTGAGAGAGACAGAGCAGTGATGGCAGGACAGAGTAGTGATGGCAGGACAGAATAGTGATGGTGAGTGTCTCTGGCTGTAGTTGGTGCAACTGAAGAGACAGAAACACGACCTTGAGAGGAAGCTGGATGACCAGGAGGAGGAGCTGGATGACCAGGCTGGAACCATCCAGCAGCTGGAACAGGTAAGACTTGTCACACTCCAGTGAACCCGCTGTCACGCTTCGGTGAATGCAGTGTCACGGTTCAGTGACCCAAATGCTGTGTTTCATGTCGAGAAACAGTATTGAGGATTGAGACTGTAGAAAACATTTATTCTAGTTTGAAAGCTGGATATGGTTCACCTGTTTGTATCGCACAGTGTATCATAATGTAGGCTGTCATGTATTTTAGTCTGAATTGAAACTGAAAGTGTATTGTACGTTTGTAACATAGAGGCATCATGTGTTGCTAAGTCAGTTGGACATGGTTCACCTGTTTATAATACATGGTCATAATATAGAGTGCTTCAGACTAAGTTGAAACCAGAGATGTTTCACCTGTCTAAAATGAAAGGTCATAACATTGAGGTGTCGTGTGTTTCAGGCTAAGTTGAAACCAGAGATGTTTCACCTGTCTAAAATGCATGGTCGTAACATTGAGGTGTCGTGTGTTTCAGGCTAAGTTGAAACCAGAGATATTTCACCTGTCTAAAATGCATGGTCGTAACATTGAGGTGTCGTTTATTTCAGGCTAAGTTGAAGCAGGAGATGTCTCACCTGTCTAAAATGCAAAGTCGTAACATTGAGGTGTCGTGTGTTTCAGGCTAAGTTGAAGCAGGAGGTGTCTCACCTGTCTAAAATGCAAAGTCGTAACATTGAGGTGTCGGGTGTTTCAGGCTAAGTTGAAGCAGGAGATGTCTCACCTGTCTAAAATGCAAAGTCGTAACATTGAGGTGTCGTGTGTTTCAGGCTAAGTTGAAGCTGGAGATGTCTCACCTGTCTAAAATGCAAAGTCGTAACATTGAGGTGTCGTGTGTTTCAGGCTAAGTTGAAGCTGGAGATGTCTCACCTGTCTAAAATGCAAAGTCGTAACATTGAGGTGTCGTGTGTTTCAGGCTAAGTTGAAGCAGGAGATGTCTCACCTGTCTAAAATGCATGGTCGTAACATTGAGGTGTCGTGTGTTTCAGGCTAAGTTGAAGCTGGAGATGTCTCACCTGTCTAAAATGCATGGTCGTAACATTGAGGTGTCGTGTGTTTCAGGCTAAGTTGAAGCTGGAGATGGCTCAGGAGCAGATGAGGCAGAAACATGCGAAGGAGCTGGACGAGAAAGAGGAGGAGATGGAGGAGATGAGATCATCCACTCAGAAGAAGGTACAATCTCTCTCATACGACCAGCAAACTGAGTTTATATTTAGTGCGTGTTGATGTGTGTCATGTTGACATGTCAGTTTTGTGTCACCTTCATGTATCATGTTGACCTTTGCTGCGTTGAGGTATCATGTAATATGTCGACAAGTTTAAAATGTTTTAACAAATCCAGGCTGTTGACACCAGAGTGTCATCAATGTGTACGATTGTGTCATCAACATGTTGACACATCTAGATTGCGTTGGGACATTTGACGTGTTGACACATCAAAACATACCATCTGCATAAAGCGTGTTGACAAATCATGAGCAAATTGACACACAGTGAACAAACTGGCATGTCTGCTATGTGTTGACTTGTTACGTGTGTTAACACGTGTGCGGTGTGTTAACATGTGTGTGTGTTGTTTGCAGCTGAAGATGGTGGAGTCTCAGCTGGAGGAGGAGTATGAGGAGAAGCAGGGGATCGCGAAGGAAAAGAGGGAGCTAGAGAGGAAACTGCAGATGATGACAGACATGAAGCCAACGAGGGACAGAGGTGAGGGGGCATCTCAACAGTCAGGGCACATTGGGGTGGTCTCAGTGGCCAGGGCATGTTGGGGATGGTCTCAATGGCCAGGGCACATTGGGGTGGTCTCAAAGGCCAGGGTACATTGGGGGTGGTCTCAATGGCCAGGGCATGTTGGGGATGGTCTCAATGGCCAGGGCATGTTGGGGATGGTCTCAATGGCCAGGGCACATTGGGGTGGTCTCAATGGCCAGGGCATGTTGGGGATGGTCTCAATGGCCAGGGCATGTTGGGGATGGTCTCAATGGCCAGGGCACATTTGTCATGGCAGGGATGTTGGGGGTGGTCTCAATGGCCAGGGCATGTTGGGGATGGTCTCAATGGCCAGGGCACATTGGGGTGGTCTCAATGGCCAGGGCATGTTGGGGATGGTCTCAATGGCCAGGGCACATTGGGGTGGTCTCAATGGCCAGGGCATGTTGGGGTGGTCTCAATGGCCAGGGCATTGGGGTGGTCTCAATGGCCAGGGACATGTTGGGGTGGTCTCAATGGCCAGGGCACATTGGGGTGGTCTCAATGGCCAGGGCATGTTGGGGTGGTCTCAACGGCCAGGGCATTGGGGTGGTCTCAAAGGCCAGGGCATGTTGGGGTGGTCTCAAAGGCCAGGGCACATTGGGGTGGTCTCAAAGGCCAGGGCACATTGGGGTGGTCTCAAAGGCCAGGGCACATTGGGGTGGTCTCAATGGCCAGGGCACATTGGGGTGGTCTCAAAGGCCAGGGCATGTTGGGGTGGTCTCAATGGCCAGGGCACATTGGGGTGGTCTCAAAGGCCAGGGCATATTGGGGTGGTCTCAATGGCCAGGGCACATTGGGGTGGTCTCAATGGCCAGGGACATTGGGGTGGTCTCAATGGCCAGGGCACATTGGGGTGGTCTCAATGGCCAGGGCACATTGGGGTGGTCTCAATGGCCAGGGCACATTGGGGTGGTCTCAGTGGCCAGGGCACATTGGGGTGGTCTCAATGGCCAGGGCACATTGGGGTGGTCTCAGTGGCCAGGGCACATTGGGGTGGTCTCAATGGCCAGGGCACATTGGGGTGGTCTCAGTGGCCAGGGCACATTGGGGTGGTCTCAATGGCCAGGGCACATTGGGGTGGTCTCAGTGGCCAGGGCACATTGGGGTGGTCTCAATGGCCAGGGCACATTGGGGTGGTCTCAGTGGCCAGGGCACATTGGGGTGGTCTCAATGGCCAGGGCACATTGGGGTGGTCTCAATGGCCAGGCACATTGGGGTGGTCTCAGTGGCCAGGGTACATTGGGGTGGTCTCAATGGCCAGGGCACATTGGGGTGGTCTCAGTGGCCAGGGCACATTGGGGTGGTCTCAGTGGCCAGGGCACATTGGGGTGGTCTCAATGGCCAGGGCACATTGGGGTGGTCTCAGTGGCCAGGGCACATTGGGGTGGTCTCAATAGCCAGGGCACATTGGGGTGGTCTCAGTGGCCAGGGCACATTGGGGTGGTCTCAATGGCCAGGGCACATTGGGGTGGTCTCAGTGGCCAGGGCACATTGGGGTGGTCTCAGTGGCCAGGGCACATTGGGGTGGTCTCAGTGGCCAGAGCACATTGGGGTGGTCTCAATGGCCAGGGCACATTGGGGTGGTCTCAATGGCCAGGGCACATTGGGGTGGTCTCAATGGCCAGGGCACATTGGGGTGGTCTCAATGGCCAGGGCACATTGGGGTAGTCTCAATGGCCTGGGCACGTTGGGGTGGTCTCAATGGCCATGGCACATTGGGGTGGTCTCAATGGCCAGGGCACATTGGGGTAGTCTCAATGGCCAGGGCACATTGGGGTGGTCTCAATGGCCATGGCACATTGGGGTGGTCTCAATGGTCAGGGCACATTGGGGTGGTCTCAGTGGCCATGGCACATTGGGGTGGTCTCAGTGGTCCTGGCACATTGGGGTGGTCTCAGTGGCCATCGCACATTGGGGTAGTCTCAATGGCCAGGGCACATTGGGGTGGTCTCAATGGCCATGGCACATTGGGGGTGGTCTCAATGGCCAGGGCATGTTGGGGTGGTCTCAATGGCCATGGCATTGGGGTTGTTCTCAATGGCCAGGGCAAATTGGGAGTGGTCTCAATGGCCAGGGCACATTGGGGGTGGACCCAATGGCCATGGCATTGGGGTGGTCTCAATGGCCAGGGCACATTGGGAGTGGTCTCAATGGCCAGGGTACATTGGGGGTGGTCTCAGTGGCCAGGGCAAATTGGGAGTGGTCTCAATGGCCAGGGCACATTGGGGGTGGACCCAATGGCCATGGCATTGGGGTGGTCTCAATGGCCAGGGCACATTGGGAGTGGTCTCAATGGCCAGGGTACATTGGGGGTGGTCTCAGTGGCCAGTGCACTTTGTGTGTGGTCTCAATGGCCAGGGCACTTTGGGGGTGGTCTCAATGGTTGGAGCACTGGGATGACCTAAGTGGCCAGGGAACTATGGGGGAGGTCACAGATGCCAGGGAAAATTGGGGGTGGCCGGGGCACGTATGTGTGCATTAGTTTGTGTATGTGTGTGCATGTGTGCGTGCATGCATTATTTTATGTGCGTGTGTGTAGAATAATGATCATGATGTTGATACTAACAGTGGTGATCAGCTGTGTCAGTGTCTGTGTCGTGTTGTAGACGTAGAGAAGAGACTACGGAGAGACCTGAAGCGCACCAAGACACTGCTCCAGGACGCACAGACCATGTTGTCCAAACAGAAGGACGGTGGGGCCAGTCGCACCACCATCAAACAGCTCAAGAACCAGGTCCGTGGTCTCTTGCAAACAATGTAATAATATAGTTCTTATATAGTGCCCCGCCCAGATAATTGTTCTGGGGTACTTTACAACGTTATTCCAAATAAATTAAAGTAACACATACACTTGTATGTACTTTGGTGAAATATGCAATAACTCCTGCTTATAAAAACACTTATGTTCCCTTAAAATACATCCGTAAATATGCTCACATATACAGTGTATTAAAATAATGCTTACTTAATCCTGTTCATGTGGGATTAAAATAATAACAGTATGTTAATTAAAATAAAAAATTAATTAAAATAAATCCATGGATAGTTGACTAATTAAACTATGGTCATCGAATGTAAAAAATAATGTGTCAAAAGATCCGTCTGGATTGCAACTTAAAACTGATCAATACTCGTACATTGGCACACTGCAAGGGGTAGTTGGTTCCAATATAAATTGCAGTTGAGAGTGTGGTCATTTGATGGCCAAAACGAACCACTGAAAAAAGTTTTTTAAATATTTACTATTTATAATTTTTTTATATTTAACTTGTAAGTGTGCCTACAAATTACCTCTTGGAATCTTTTCAGTATAATAACTAAGACTTGTTGGAAATCAGATGTATTGCGTGGGGAGCAGTGGTTGTGCGGGAAAGCGCCGAACTATCAGTTGAAACCAATTTTAAGTGACTGTTTAAGTGACAAGTTTATTCACACATTCTTACTCAATAAATATTGACAATATAAATCATTTTAATTATGAAAAATGACAGTCATACTTTAACTAGAAACAGTTAAAATTTAAAATTTAACCATTTCCTTTACTAGATGTAGTTAGTCATGATAAAATGTGTGTAATTTTAATGGTGTGTGTTCTGCAAGACTTATGATAATAACTAAGTTTGCGCCACGGTTCCTGTCAAAATATTTAATTGACCTTGACCCCGTTGACCTTCAGTTGGAGGATGCAGAGTTTGCGACAGGGGGCTGCGGTGAAGTCAAGAAAGGGCATGGACCTGGAGTTGGAGGAACTACAGCAACAACTGGACACTGCCCTCAAGGCCAAACAGGACATTGACGCCCGCTGTTCACAGCTCAGTCGAGAGAAGAACGACCTACAGAGCCAGCTGGAGGAGAATGAGGAAGACACAAATGAGATCATGAAGAAATACAAGGCATTAGTGCAGCAGGTGCGTCGAATTATGCACAATTTGTCATAATGTTTTTCTAGGATTTGCTGCAGAGTGTTATTCCAACTTACAAATTCCACTACTGTCAATAAATCATATCCAGAGTTTTTCAGTTGATTTTTGTCTTCAAAAAAGATTCAAATCACACATATTTTTTTTATAAATTAGTTTGTTGTGTAACATAATATAAGTCCAACATCTTATTCAGAATTGAAAGTGAAAGCATTTGTGTTTCAGCAAACTGTTGATCACATCACGCTACAAGACCAGTCAAGGACCGTTGAGGAACTTCTACAGGAGAAACAACAACTGAAGGAACAGGTCAGTTGTCACACACATTGAGCTCTGTCTCCTCCGCACTCGTGTCTCCTGTCATTATCTGCTTTTACTTAAATGGGCGCAGTATGCAACTGGCCTGTACGACTAATAGTCGGTACAATCTAACCGTTTGCGACTACAATAATGAATATCAAGTCTGATTTACTCAGGTTTTTCTAATAAACTGCTGGTGTAATATTCTTGTTTTGAAGTTGCTAATGGTTGGCTTTTAACTCATTTAAATGAACAGACCCAAAAAGTTACCTTTTGTTTCCCTTTTTATAAAAAATTATCTATTAAAAATATTTGTTATCACAGCTGCAGCTGCAACTGGTTTGTCTGTAATAAATGTTTAAACGGTTACTCCCATCATGCAGCGCGAAAACGGGGCTTTCCCATGATATGCGCCATGTTGGAATGCCTGCATTTTTCGGTACACGATCGATCTTAGAAAATCACATAATTCACACTTTATTTGACAAAAACAAAGACGTAGCAATGACAGGCATCATATAAAAGGCATGTTTTTGACACAAACTTGTTTATTTCAACAGTACAACATACATGAATGACAAGTTTAGTAATATTTGTACACGGAGACGTCAACACCTGAAAAATCATTTTAATGTCAAAAAATGGTAAAATCACATTCTGCTCCGACTACACCATTGCCTTAAATGATCAAAAAATTGACTGTGGCTTCATCATCTTATAAAACAATATGCATACATTTGTTTGGCAAGAGACAAGTTACACGCTAACTTTGTATTTTTTGATCATATATGCATTGAAAGAGCAAGAAAAATTTACAACACCAACACGGAAACACATTTAGGAATATCTACAGGTCCACTTCAAGAATATTGTCCAGGTGAACTGTTGTCATTTACTGTGGCAATTTATGCAGAGTTGACACATTCATTGTGTATTTAATCTGTTATACAGTCAAGACCGCATTTGACAGATTGCTTACTACTGCTGCCCTCTATTGACAGGTACTGCAACTACAGAGCAGTATTGATTTCTTGCAAGACTCGACTGTTGACAAACAAATGATTGTCCGTCTGGAGGCAAAGATTCGTGATTTGGAGTCACGTTTCGAGCTCGAGCAGACAACACGCCATCGTGTGGAGGTTGGCAGAACTAATATTGTTTTAATCGTAGCAATGTTAGCAGTAACTATTCAGATTGTTTTTATCCATGTGATGCATAATGTTTTTATTATATATATATATATATATATATATATATATATATATATATATATATATATATATATAATATAAATCAAATTGATTAAAATTGTCAAACTGATTATTACTATGTATAACTATACATATAAGTATGTGCCATGGTTATACTAAACTAATTTATGTTAATTCATTTATGTTAGTTTTAGCACCTTTGACTAGAATTAGCTTATTGTAATATTGTAACTGCTAACAGTTGTGTTGGTGTTTTTTTTAGCATAACTTTGATAAGCAAACATTTGTCTTTATCTATAATTTAATTTATTCATTAGGGTTAAAACTACCAAATAAGGGTGTTCTTTTAATTTTAATGTATAAATAACTTCCTTTATAATGTCACATGACTACTGCTAACATCACATTGAGTACGGGGGCTGCGGGGTTGACAGACGCCTGAGACTAAAGGACGGAGTTAAAGGGGAGCGGACGGAGCAAACGCCACCAGTTGACAGCGCCCGGGGAAAGCGGAAGGAGGAGTTCCGCTGAGCCCCGGGCAAAGAGGAATCGCCAGGCGCGGCGCTCCGGGAAGTACGGTGCATTTTTCGTGTGTGCTCCACGAAAGGGAAATCTTGAGGCGTGGTAGCGAAATAACTTAGTACGTGTGCAGTTTCATGTGTGTGTTTTTAAAAACTTGGGAAATGGTTTCATAGGGTGTTGGGTATTGCTGAATATCCCAGAGGGTGCAGTTTCAAATAGTTGTTTAACAAATGGTGGGAAGGGTTTAGAAAGGGTTTCCGAGTTTTCATAATTTTGGGTGCAGGGGTCAGCAAGTTGTTTAAAAACAGGTGTAGAAAGAAAAGGGTTTCCGTTTCTGCAAAAGGGGGATACAGAGCAATGGAAATACAGGTCACAATCGACGGATTGTTTCACTTTCTGCTAATAAAATCATCCTGGAAAAACTTTTACTTTCTAAATTTTTTCACTTCCCTGTCACATTCACTCCATCCAGCTTAACACACACGCACGCACGCACGCACGCACGCACGCACGCACGCACGCACGCACGCACGCACGCACGCACGCACAGCACACACACACACACACACACTACCTAATTTAAGTTTTACCGCTATACCCATATTACTTTCACATTCTGTTTCACCACTTTCACTTTCTGTTTGTGCTGTAGGAGATGAAGCTGGAGGTGCTGGAGGCGGACTATGAGCAGAGTCAGACAGACCTGCGTCTGGCGTTCAAGCGGATCACTGACCTGCAGGCCGTCATAGAGGACGAGATGGAGAGTGGCGAGGACAGTGACTACAGGTCGGTTGACATTATTTACCGCGTCCCTGCATACGACACATCAATGTGACACGGGGAGGAGAGCGGGAGAATTTTACAACCTGATAACACTGTAAAATCCAACAAATAACTATCAGATCAACAAAATTATGTAAGTTTATTGTAAAACCAAGACGCCACGCAGAACAGATGGTGATGAAGCAAACGGAAAAAGAATGCTTATGCATATGCCTAATCCACCAGGGCCCAGTTTCATAACGGCGTGTAACTTTACGTGCAATTATGCGGTCTGCTGGTCGCAGCTAACAACGAATAGTCAATGCAGCTTACGGCCAGTTTCAGACACCAATATAGCATTCGCACAGCTAAAATCAACGTAGTATTGACCTAGTTAGGTCACTGTGGGAATCCCTGTATTTGTGCTGTGTCTGAACAACCTTTTTCTTTCTAGCTGCCGCCTTTGTCGTTCGTATAGCAAATGGGAAGCTATGACGAATGTAAAGGATATCCAGTGTAAACATAAAAAATAATTATGTTGAGAGTGGGCATGTCGGGAGCATTCCGTACATATTTCAACTTCGGGAGCATACCGTAAATATTTCAACTAGCGTAAAGTTACGCCTTACTAAATACATGGTGCAGCTAAGTGCAACTATGGAGCAGACTCGTGAAACGCAACTAGCGTAACTTTACGACGTTTTAGGCTTTCAACGGGTTATCGCCCGCTATGACGTCTTAAGTGCGCTCCATGAAAGTGGGCCCTGGGGCACTACTTACAGGGCTGCTTCACATGTTATTATATATCACAGTATTTGTTTCACAACGTGATACACGTTGCGATACACCTGTCGCAATATCTATACCACAATTTATAATACAGTACCTGTTGTGAGAGACATATTGGTGCACAGCTTTACAAAACCAGTTCAGTTGAAATGCATTATGCTTCTTTCTCCAAGTAGGCTCATCCATTCAATCAGTTTGAGACGTTTCACAACCTGCATCCATTGCAATATATGACACAAGACTTGGGTTTTATAATAAATCAACAAGATGAATATTAAATTCTCTATCCCTCGGACTGGGCCAAAGTACCATTTAGCGAGACCAAGTTAATATCCTTTATAATTACATAAGCAAGTTGTGGCTTTCTGGCGGCCTTAATTGCCAGGTGACCTTAATTGCCAGGTGACCTTAATTGCTAGGTGACCTTAATTGTCAGGTGGTGTTAATTGTTAGGTGACCATGAAGTGAGATTCAGCTGCATCACATTTTTCCCACAACCCCATCAGTTGTGCCATGTCGACTGGGAAGTAACACCTGTTTCCCTCTTCCACAGCCGAGACGGCAGCGGGATGTCAGATTCCGACTACTCCGACTCTGACACTGACCTTGACACGTTTCTAGTCAACCACCGACACTCTGCCGTGTCATCGTCAAACAGCGTCAGCCAGCGACTCACGCAGCGACTGGTGAGCGTCAGCAGCACCGAGTCATCGACGTCGAATCAGCGACGTTCGGCGTCGGTGACGACGGACGAGAGCGAGCTGGTTACCGTGACAACGACTGGCACGAGTAGTAGGTAATTCTTGTATGTCGGCGCCCGTACCGCATCATGCCGCCCAGGTCAGTGTGACTTCCTGCACTAATACCGTCTGTCTCACAATCTTCACGACAAGTGCATTCTGGGAAAACTGCATTTATTGATTCTTTATCTGTTTGTTTTGTACAGTTTTTTCATCCAATTGTAATTTATTATTTAAAAAACCACATCAAATCACATATATTTTGAATAATAATAAAGATTGTGATAAATGAATTTTAAAACTGCCAGTAATTGTGATAAAAAAATCACCCTTTACTATAATTAATAACAATTTAATTTAGGGAGTAATCCCAAGTACGATGTTTATTCGTGTATATTTATATACCTTATCGCAAGTATGATAAAACAATATTTGTTTGTTATGTTGAAGCCATGAACGATATATTCCATATAGTATTTCCATAAAATTTTAAGCACCGTTCTGATGAAATATATTGACAAAGTTTTTGCGGTTTTTCCAGAATGCACATGGCATCAAGATTGCTCTGTACAATGTGATGTCATCCAACATTGTTGAATGACCATAATGCACAAAATATCACGTGTTCGCTGTGATCAACTTATTTGATGAACCTCAGACCACGTTAGTTAGCGGTGGTTGTAACGTGGCATGTTAATGTTTTTTTACTAATGATTAAACTGGTTAAAAAAAAAATTCATAATGTTTAATTTTATTTGAAAAAATTACCATTGAAAGGTCGTCATAAAGAGAGATCTTAAACATCAAGAGAGATCTTAAACATCAAGAGAGATCATAGCAACTGACCCGTTTATTTTCTATACAAATGTGATTAAATTACACGACTAGATGTCGGTATATCGCAATTCGATTTCAGTAATACATACCAATACTTTTACCTGAGTTTTGTGCATTCCAGTATATGTCAACAACGTTGGATGGCATAAAACCTCATAGATAGATATCATTGCTTAGTAAAGGTGAACTAATTACCGTGTGTCATTCCTAAGCAGCTGTAGGCATCAAACCATCATGTTTATTGATAACTTCTTCAGACCTACTTTTGATTATTTTCAATCTTGATCGGTTCTAATTTATTAGTTTTCAATGAAAATTATGATATGAATTATACAGTCTATCCAGCAGCATTTCTGTTTCAACAGTATGGTGTCGTATCGGTTAAGAAAATAATTATGTTATTTACCCCTTGATAAAAATGTTGTACTGATAGTCGTAATCATGTTAAATGCGTTGTATTTATCATTAAAATAAATATTGCTTAAGTCGGTTTGGTTTCAGTTCGGGCAAAAATTGTAACTACAAAAATTATAATCCTATTGACAATTTGTGTGAGGTTTTTCATATAATTAACTACTGTTGTTGATATTCTTAGTTAATTAATCTCTAATGCATGGGTGGAATAATTAGGCGAGAATGTTGCATGGTTGTGTTGTTGTCTGTTCCATCTGGTATAACCTGGGCTCACAAGTGGTTAGGTTGAAGTGCATGATTACCTAGTAGCAGTACCTACCCTTACCTACCTGTCTTACCTGAGCACTACCACTGTTACCCGGCTCACCTGGCTAGTTGTTGTAGGTAGTTTCTTATTTCTGCGTGCTGCAGTAGAATTTTACTGAAAAAAACGTCATAATAAAAATCGCTTCCTTATTTACGTAACTGGCAAATTATCACAAGTGAAAGCATTCGTAATTATACAACTATTGGAAAAAATACTACACATACTTTTTGAACGAAGCATCAGTTTGCAATGAAATCTTTCATATGCAGCCTGTCACATGATATGAATGACACCGATACATGAGCAAAGATAAAATATACACTTGCAGTTTTCGAGACTTCTCATTTTATATGTAAAACAAGTTGGTATACATATATAAAGATAAATGCACTTTATCAAGTTGTAAATAACTCAACAAAACCAGTAAAAACAATACATTTGATACTCATTTCAGACTACACGTGTATCGGCTCACAACAAAAGTTAATTCTCATAGTACACATGAACCATACGTAAGATAGACAGACGCCCTGCAAAAGAATGTAAATAAAGTGGTTCCCGTGAGAACACCAGCTCGTCTGCCCAAAATTGGCCAAGCAGTAATTTATAACGTGGGAAAGTTAAACTTCAAAGGCTGTTGTGGTTAACTCTGCTCTGCTGTGCATTCTTGCCAATAAAAATTTGTTTAGAAACTGGATGTTTTGTTTACCATATGAACATGTTGCAGGCAGAATCATTCAAACTGAAAACATTGTTCTGAGCTTAATAAAGTCACTTAACACAAGTTGGGAAGCAGTAAACCTTCGACATGCTTGTTGCAATCATAAGAACTTAATTGTAAATGAAAACAAAATATAACCTGTGAGCTGACACCCACACTTTCACTCCGAGTGATTAAGCTATCATAAATGTTATATGTATGCCTGCATAATGTACAATATTATTTGATGTCAAGAGAAATCCACAGATTGTGTACCCTTATAAGATCATGTAAATGTTACAAACGTCATGTCCTGGCAGTAATACTACAGTGTGTGTGGCATGCAAATAAAAATGTTCGTATTTTGTACCATTTAATCTTATTATTATGTGCTAAAAAATTCTATTGAGTTGCGGATCATTGCATGTAATGTATGGGATGTTGTCACAGGAAACTTGTATTTAAAATGCTGCAGATCTCCGAATGCAACCTAACAGTAATAATTGTTATGACAATTAAAATTTGCCGACAATAGAAATTTGCCATTTCACGAGGCATGGGTGTTTTTCAGACGCAACGCTCAGCGAGAGAATATAGTGAACGGATTTCGGTGCTTCACGCCGGAAGTTGCCGACAGTGTGATGGCAACAGACGGTAGCAGCACGATAAGTTTCCTGAGTTTGGCGTCGGAGGACAGTGACACATTGACAGTTAGCTCACAGTATTCCAACTGCTGGAGCCCGACATCATCGATGCTAGAACGTTCCGTGAGTCAACAAGATAGTGTCCGCAGTGACAGGTCACCGACGCTATCGCCGCAGACGACACGCAAGAAAGTGTACGCAGACGGACAGTACATATGATGAACGGCGAATCGTTATTTTTTTCTCGGTTGCTGGGATGCTCATTGAAAGGTTGACGCTTTCGGTGATGACAGTTGACGTTAGTTATTAACGATGACACTTGTAATTTAGCAGCACAGTCCTGCCATTTTTCATTGACAAAATCAGTGTCGTAAGTGGCTTCTTTCCCCTGGAATTCACGCTGTGTAAATGCCATTCCAATGAGGCAGAAATGTGGAAAGAACAAGTAGAATCAGTTATGCGATTATCTACAATATTGGCAAGTGTTGTTCAAGTTTTCCACCAAACAAAACAGTTCTTGTTTTGATTTCTAGGCCGTCAGCATGAAAGTACTGCCATAATTTGAAACGGAACTGTGTCAGGAATCTGTCAGCCTTCCCATGATGCACCTTGTGTGTATATATGGTGGTTAGTGTCAGAGTGTATAGAGTGAGCAGTTTGTGTGGGCGTATTGCGACAGAAGAAATGGAAACATCTTCCGCAATAAAAGACTTCAGGACCTCGATCTGATGCCAGGAAACTCCACCTGTCGCTGAGTTATTTCGCTGCGTATGACAATGTGATATGTGTCAAATTCCTTCACGTGATGTCGCTGATATGTTATGTTTATCTAGCAATAAGTCGCACGGCATTGAAGTATATTCATTGTGAAAACAATGGACGGATATGTCAGTATCATTGGTAATCGTCATTGCGCCTGATGGCAACTTCCCAAAGGACTTGACTTTGGCAACATTAGATCTGTTTTGATAATTGAAACATTTTATTGGTCTACATTAAAGGTGGGTCTTAGGAGTTCGCAGAATCCAGACAGTTGTGTTTGTTCAAATCATCAATACGTGGTATAGGAATTGCATTTTTGAGCAATCCAATAATTATGTTCTTCAAACAACCCTATAATAAATACACACAATTTGACAGATTTACCGTGGTCACCAAAACATTACCCATCATGCAACCTGATTTTTATATCGACAACAGCATTAAGGTGCATTAATACCTGTTTTACTTGATAGGTGGCACCATATGTATGTCAATTTATTTTTCCATGGTATTTGTGTAGTGACAGCCAATGTTTTGAGACTGCGAACTCACATGATCTATAATGCATGCATGCACTTGTTATCTATAATTTGGCACGTTACCATGGTTACTGGAGATTGGCCAGTTTTAAAATATTGTAATTATTTATACCAATGTGGGCCGCTACTGGATGTTATTTATTTTACATCTGTTGTAGGCATCAGTTGTGATTATGTCGCTGGTGTTCCGCAGTAAATGCCAGACTCTGTGTTGATTGCACAAAATGTACCTTCATTGAAAATGCTTATACCAAATCGTAACTATTGTTAACAGTTAATTCTTTCCACTAATTGATCAAATTAGAATGTAGTATTTTACTCAGCAACGTAGAGTTTGCATGGGAAACTGTTTCTCTTTACACAGTGGCAAACATTATTATCGTATGCCGTTGTTTCTCTGGCAGAAATGCCAGGATTATCATCAAATTCATTTATGAATTCTGATTTTGCTTGTTAAGATGTTGGCACCAAAAGTGTGAAAAGATGTCAGACATACAGCAATATTGTAGAGTGATTTTTTAAAACATCCTCCTTAAAAGAAAAAAAAATTAACCTACCCATGTGACTTTTTAGTGCAAATGTGTTCAGTTTTGATGACATCATCATACATACCAATAAGTAATATTTTACCAGGTAAATCTGTGGCAAAATGTCTACAAGGTTATTCGGATTTACATATCACTAGATTTATAAATTATAGTAAGTACCTTTGGTGATTTTACAGAAATTGATTTCACAATAGAGGAGGGAGTTTTAAAAAGAATGCTCTTCTGTTGTAGTTTATGTATTTGGGTGCAATACTCCGCTTGTAAACTTTAATAAAATAGCTTTTATACAGTGTACGAGACATCTGGGATTGACCTGATGTGTTAAGTTCGAATATGTTCACTATATTATGTGATGTCAACGTCCAGTTTATTCCTTGGATGTTTTATATTATTGATGACGTTTACGCAAGATAACATTGTTCAATTCATTGAATTAATTATAAATCTGCATACACATTGTTTGATGCAAATTGTTATGAATCAAGAATTTTTTCAACAAACACAAATAACATTTCCTCTACAGAAAGTTACTCCAGTGATTTGTATATCACAAACTTTTTAAAGACAGCACATCTGAATGAATTATCAGAGATGATAATGAAATGAAACAGTCTATCACCTATCATGGGAAATTAATCTAAATGTGTTTTCATGTTTCTTGTTGGGGAAGTTCTTTCAGGCCATTGCGTGGAATTAGTTAGATATTATGCAAGTTTATTTCTCCATCATTCTGCCTTATAATCTGTGCCATATGAATGTTGTGTAGGACCATAGTGTCGTCCATCGATTGATGTATTGCCACGGATGTTGTATGCAGTGTAACTCATTACTAATCGTGACACAATCGAGACGATTGCCTCAGAAATATTTTGTAGACATTTGAACGAGAATCTTGTATTTTCATCTCTGGAGTAATTCTGTTCCTAGTCCTGGCTGATTTCTTTCTGGAACTGTAAGTGAGATATATTCTGATGACCAGAAGGCTAGATAACTAAATGATACTGCCAGGTTATGTGGCAGTTCACTAAAGAATAATTATCGTAAATAATGTTGACATTTGTTGCTTTAAACGTAAACCAAAGAGAGCTGAATGTGACATTAGTTACATGTTTCATGTTCATCTGTGGGTGTCAAGTATTCTGCTGAATATTCATGTGTGCATCACTGTGGCGTTGGACATTCATTCTGCTGAATATTCATGTGTGTGTCATTGCTACTGAATATACAAGTTATTCTCTAGAATGTTTCAAACTGCTGACTATTCACACTATTCCATTTGTGTCTTTGTTGCTCTTGTTCTGTCAACTACCCCAGGTACATATTCAAACTATTTCAGTAGCTGACTATTGTCTTTCACGCATTTATCGTGGCTTCTGTCTGTATTGTTTAATTACAATTGAGGCAAACTGTTTCTATGTACATGATAATAGTCAACATGGAACACACAAGAACATGTACAACCAACACTGTAGATGTCTGTGTCACATGATAAGTGCTAAGGCTGTGTGACTTTGCGAAGAAGAGTTGGGAGAGCCCCTAAACGGATGCCACCTCACGGAGCCTGGGTAACCAAGGCCAGATAAGTGCAGATGAAATGTCAGACACAGGAATGTTGATTTTACTCCTTTGCATCACTAGGTATTAGAGAAATGTCAAGTAAGTTATAAACATCAATGATGATAACGAATTAAATGATTCGCCCATTACACAGCACTGGGTACATTGTTTTAATGTTGAACTGGTACTACTAACACGAATGTTTGGGGATCGAGAGATGAATTCTCTGGCGTTGCAAAGTTTACACAGATCCACTATGGTGTTCTGTGGCAAATGTACAGGAAGGGAACGCTGCCGAGTTTTATGCCTTGTGATTAGTTGATTTTGTATTCAATTGGTGCATGTATCAGTTGGTGATATTAAGCTTAACTCTTCCTAAAACATTAATAAATGAATAATACAAAGCATGTTTTGGTATATTCCTTTATTGCGTTGTGCGATAGACCATGACAGGTGTCTACTGTTAGGAAGCCATCATGTGCAGCCAGTTCTCTGAATATATCAAATACCATGAGTATAAGACACTGAGTGATAACTGCTACACAGCTTAACACTTCCCCAAAAAGTAGCATGTTTGCCCCACTGGACATCTCTATATAAAATTATGTTGCACCTCCCTGTAAAAAGGTAATGAAATACAAAATCCTGATTCGCAGAACGATTGCATGTTAAGATTTTTTTTACAAATAATGAAATATATCCCATTGTCTTTTTACCCTTTTGTATAGCTGCATGAACCAGAGTGATGTAAACAAACTTGCCCAAGATTCGACACAACAGCTCAGAATTTGAACCCTGGTTCTTAAGATTGAGAGTGATGTTCCAGTCACTATGCCACTGCACTCTCCACTAGTGCTTAGTGAACTAGAGCAACTCGGAATGAACAAAATTACACAGGAATCGCAACAGCAGCAGGTGGGTTAAAACCCAGAATCTCCCGAGGAAGAGTTTGATACTCAAAGCACACTACTACACTCCTCTACCGGGTACACGTCACTGGACCCCCAAAACAGGGCACCCATTCCACACCCCTCCTGGCAACATCCAAGTCGTGTTGCATACATCCTCGCACACATCAATACAGTTATCTCAGTATATTCATTAGGGGAATCGCCCTCACCCCCACTCTAGAGGCTGCAAGTCCTGGAATGCCTCTGGAGGGGGTGGTAATACTGAGGGGGGTAGGTTGGTGATACCCTCAAGCCAGGAGGGTAAACAGTACATAGAACGCTGAGATGTCTCATCTGTCACACTTCTGTCATCTGAAGGAGATTTCTTTGCCCGTTTAGCGAGCCACTCGTCCAGTGAAGGTTCCCTCTGGTTCTTCAGCTGTCTCTGTCTTCGTGCCTCAGTCTCTGCCCCGACTACAACAGACGCACCAGTTAACTTGATCAGAGTGATCGATTACACTTCCAAGTACAGTGGACGTTAGAAGACATCAGAAAACGACAAACATACCTGTGGACAAACCAGAGCAAATTTCTTGTAAATTTTGACTTGTGTGAATGTTTAGACAGCCTTCATAAAGTACTTAAGCAGTTCAAAACCCATTTCACAATCAGACCAGAGTGTAAGTTCAGAGTAGACATAACAGGAATCACTTCAACGTGTGAGTAGAGAGTAGGCACATCCAGTTGACGTACCTTGTTTTTCTAGTTCATTCCGTTGTTGTCGTGTCATATGTGAGTATTTGCAGGTGATACCAAACTTGCAATGGCCTGTGGACAGAGGTATCATTGATTTCATTTTTATTACACATATATGCAGTTTTATGCACTCGTCAAACTGTTGCCAACTTTCAAGCATGAAATTACAGAACTGAACTCTAAATCGGGCAAACCTTGTTCGAATCCTGTGCTGCTGTGTTGAACCATGGGCAAATTTACTCAATCTACATTTCTGCAGTTCATTCAGATTTATAAAAGAGTATCTGGCTATGCAGTAGACTGTGGTGGATATTTGTTTATAAATAGTTTTAACTCTGCACATTAATTGCAGCATGGCTGAATGCTTCCCAGAGAAACTGATATGGTGACTGACTGAACATGTTAGCAAGGTAAAGTATAAAGCACTTTGAACAATCCTAAGGACTGGATGTTGTTCTACCCACGAACATAGCTTTTTTGCATTATACTATTATGCATGCACTTTGGTCTGCTAATCTCTATGTAATGACCGAATGTATTTTGTCAGAAAATAATGCTTTGAGTTGATAACTGGATTTGTATGCAAAATGAACGTCCAATTGACCTTTCAAATGGAGGATCATTGTTACAGTGATCGCACCTTTATCTTGGGGACCATTCGGTATCAGTGATAACTCCAGTCTCACCCATCACCAACTGTACTAAAATCTGACTTTTATTTGGTATATTGGAAAAAAATACCCAACTTTGTTTCACTGATAACTTACACAAATCTCTAATAGTGAATCCCAGGCCAACCCCAAATCCTGCCCAAATCAAATCACCTAGTACACTACCATGGTAAATTTCCTAGGAAACTGCAAAAGGGTGCGAGATCTCATGTATATTTGGATATGTCCCTAGTTTGGTCTTACCTGATTGTTGGAACATGTGACAAGCGTTCTTACTGGACTCAACTGCCAGGATTGTTGCTGCATCTGCAAAGTGCAATCAGTGTGTAAGGAATTATGGTTGCATAAATTCCTTATAATTACTTTTCATGAAATATTATAATTATTATATATGAAGTCATAATTAACAGTATATTGTAGAAATGCAGTAGTCAAGCTAGAAGCATAGCTTGGTGTCCACCAGTTACAACCAGTTGTCCGAGTTCGCTAAGGATAGACCAGGCATAGTTCTTGGATGAGTAGGAGCATGATTATGTGGATAGTCGTAGGTAAGAGATACCAGCTCCTTATTAGTTAGTGCAGAGGTGCACTAGACCTGACGCTGACCAATAAATTGGTCAGGCACATAGCAAGAGAGCGAAGTAGCCAGTATTTAAAGAAAGAGTAGTGCATGATCAGAAAGAAGAGGGAGAGCACACACGCACCATGTAACTTCACGTCTGCATGGGCCCATGGTGCCAGGCCAGTTAGACAATTGTATTGACTTCTGTATTAGGATGTCTGTATTAAAGTTCTTGAAACGAACACTTGGTAAAGTCTTCTGCAAATGATTGAGTAATTATGAATCTCTCTCCGTGAGTATCTTATTTGTAATGGACAGTGACACTGTGGCTGAACTGAATAGGATATGGCTAATTGTCTATGGGGTCAGTATGGAGGGGGAATATTGTGTTACGGGCCCAAGATTAGAACGCCGAGTCTACGACTATACAACAAGAGGCAGATGCGGATTGATGAAGGGAAAATCAGTAGACCGGCCAATTCTAACAAGTGCATTAAATTTATATGCCCCAAACAGACTTACAGGATGGGTACAGTCAAATATACGAGTTTTCATAAAATTGCTGCATTAACATCTCATTGAGTTGAGGATGGGTAGCAACATCACTGGATATCCCCCGGGATAGCCATAGGTAAAAAAATTAAGGAGCAAAAAAGGTATTAAAAAATCATGGATACTGTCAGTGTCAGTTATGCCTTGAAAATGGGTGTCACATTATTGTCTACTTCAGGTCACAAAACACATCTCAACTGGCTTGTACGTATATGAGTTAACATCCACAGGTCCACCAAAATAAATAAATTAGTAAATACTAGTTTGCATTGCCATTGGTAAGTTTCCCCAATTTCGCACCTTGCACAGATTCATAATGCAGATTTTTCATGCGTTGATGCTGAAGACCCCTCAAATGATTACGCCGGCTCGTTGGATTATCAGCAAAGCTTTTCTCACAATACTCGCAAAAGTACTGTTTGCCTTTACCCATTGTTTACTGTTGTATAAACAACCACATTAGCGTTTGACAGCCCAAAAGGCGATAATATAGCCCTTGGCTTTGGAAATGTGTTTATAACACAATATCAAGGCATTCGTAATATCAATGCGTAATATAATATAGGTCATTATACAGCATAACACTCTCACATAGCTAAATAATTTTTAGTAGAATATTTATTGCGTGGATTAGTTGCTTTTATTGGTAAATAGGGCATTTTGTATATAAAAACGTTATTATAACCGTGGAACAGCAGGTTGATCATTTGCGGAGTAATATTTTGTTTAGATAGTAGTATGTGAAGTTATTGCTTTTACGGTATCCAACAGGGGGAAGCACTGCTGCAGTACGTTTACGAAGGTAGTTTCAGCTTCCAAAATGTCGCTGATAAACACACTCTATCATGGGGCCTTTAAAAGGACGTCGACGTTCTTCCTAACCGTCATGATGGGCACATTTGTGTTCGAAAAGATATTCGACGAAGGCATGGACAACCTATATGCAAACGTAAACCAGGGTGTGAGTATGAACGGTTAAAAACGATGCCCCGAATCACGGTGACCTTCGCCGGATTTGACACCGACTTAACGCTGGGCGATATTATAGTTTATACTAAGTCGCACCCTAGCACGTTCGAAAAAACAGCTTATGCATAAATAATTGGATTGTTGTATCAGTGTTGGATGGTCTTATAGCATTGTATAGGTATTCCAGTGGCATATGTGTGTAATTAAAAAATCTAACCAATCGTCCAATGTAGACCAGACATAATTTTGAACATTACAAATACCGGAATGACATGGAATGGATTTTCTTTATTAGCTCAAATATCTTCGAGGCATAGTCCTTAGATAATTAAATCCAACATTTTAGCAATGAAGTCAGACGACCCACCATGCGCACTGGCGTGATGTGTCCCTACTCCAGACCCTAGGCCTGGGCATTTTGCCAGTTAAAATACAGATGTCATTGTAAAATTGCAGTAATAACAAAACGATTATGTTTGCATTGCAGAAACTGTGGATACACATCCGCAACAAATATGAGACGGAGGAGTCATAAAACAGACTGAGTGGAGAAGTACACACACACATACACAGTACCTCGGCCAAGTTGATCATGTCCTACGGAGAAGACCTGCGTTTGGGATGCACTGACGTTGAACATTCATACCACCAGAAAGAGACAGTTGGACTAGCTTACAATACGAGAGCAGTTTAAATTCCTGACATGTATTATCTTCACAGTCAGGATTCATTGAAGTTGGACATTTGTACCATCAGAAAAACACGGGCTAGCTAATATTACGATAGCTGTTTAAATTGTGACTCCTGACAAATGTTGTTTTCACCATGTGTGAAAGTTTCATCACAATTTTCTGAGCTTTAATGAACGCGTTCTGTTGGCTTGTCAAACTGTTTGTTTGAATGAGAACATTGATGTTATGCTCTTGTAGATAATACAGTTTCATGAGAGTGTTTTGGTTTTATATTTTTATTATATCCTTACTAGTATTGCGAGTGTGAAAATTTGCAAATTTACTGGCAATACAGAAGGTTAATCAGTGATGAGAACAGAAACTAAAGTAAGAAGAAAATATTGGTGTACGAAGGACATGTACATTCATAGGGTGCACCTTGCAGTGTTTCCCCTGCTATATGGTGAGCGAGGTGGGCCACCTGGTTATTTTACTAAGCCACCTTGCTAAACATGCTGAAATTGCCACCTAGCTATTGCTACAAACATTTAAATTGCTATGTTGTAGTTATGCATTCGTTTCACTTCTACATAACAGGGAATAGGTTAAAACACCCTTCAGCATGAATCATTTAGAAGGTATTTTTTAAATAGTTTTTGTTGCCCATACCCCCAGATCCACATAGCATTATATCACACCCTCCTACCACCTTGCCCATTATTTTACTGTTTCTGAGAGTGAGTGAGTGAGTCAATAGGCTTAAGTACGGTGTATGAAGGAAAGAAAGTATGTAATTAGTTTATGTTCATGTGTGACCCGGTTGCTGCCATGACTGGATTATGGATAGTCAACTATCCTTGGAGGCCATGATAGGTTACACACAACCTATTGTGTGTGAGATCTTTTACCCTGGCACAGACACCAGGTAGAAGGGACCAATGGCTATTAGTATCTCTTCCGAAAGATACAGACAATGTTACAAAATTGTCTTCATTTTGAAATGGCAGCAGGTGATATTGATCTACAGTCCCTTTGATTGACACAATCAATCCTACACTCGGTGTGTGACAACTGCTCCCTACTACAACCAATACTACACATTCCAAAAGAATCGGTGGCATATTTGGGGTTCCCTTTGGACACATAAATTTTTGTTTAATATTGTGTCATTATTTATCAACGGTTTACCCTAACCAACCTAGGCACTGATGAGGGAAACACTTGTATTATACAATGTTTTACATAAGGATCACGTGATATCAAGTTGATGCAATATTGCAAATGCAAAGTAAATACGAATATTTGTAGGCACGTATATTATATCTGAGTACTTTTCTGTGATGTATAAAATTTTAATTTACAGGTATTTTCTGCTTGAGACAAAAATAATCATAAATAGAAATTAAAAATTTGAATTTCTATAAAAGCTAAATGATTGTCCCAATGTCTCTCAGCTGGTCTTCTCGGTAATCAACAGGAGGCTATTGTCTCTATAGTCAAGTAGGTTGTCGGTAAACCACATACAAAGAGTGCATAATTATGTGTATACAGTAGTGTGTATATATATATATATATATATATATTAGCAGCCATATGTATATGTTGTCCAGTATATGAGTGTGAGGGCATGGTTGTGTGTATGACTGTTTCATGACGTTGATATGACAGAGTACGTCTAAAGGTAAGTTCTTTTAGCACAATATCCAGTCATCAGGATTGCTCAAAACACTTTACACTTCCCTGGCAGACCTGTTCAAACAAACACCATCTCAACTTCTCTGGGAAGCATTCAGCCACACTGCAATTAATGCACAAAGACTGCTCGTACAAATATCCACCACTGTATATAGCCAGGTACTCATTCATGTAGCTGAGTGACCTGGAGCAAGGTAGAGTGAAAGAACTTGCCCAAGGTTTCGCACTGCAGAACAGGATTTGAACCCGGTGTAGCGGTCCAGAACGTTCGAAGGTTAGCGGTTCATGTCAGGAATGTATATCCGGTCCAGGATGTCGTTAACTCGTTTTGAGTGTTGTTTATGGACTTCTTACATGCGTGACAAAGGTTAACGTCTAATGTGACCAGCGTAAACATGGTGATTGCCGAATTAACATACGAGTGAACCATGCATATTATAGTTTATGTTTATCATTTATTGATGCGCTTCCTTTCTTGCAATTATTATTAAAGTGTTTTCTTAATGTCCTTGTCTCAGAGCGTTGTGCATGTTATGGCTTCGTTACAGCCATGGTTTTCAATGCAGTCTATAGTTCGTGCAGCATTAAATACAAATCCTCGAGTCTTCGTGACATGTAACTCTGGCAGTTTAAGATATATGTAACTGTCTACTAGCTGAATGTATTGGATGTAACGTGCCAGAATTGGCATATTTTGTAGGCAGGCCCTATATTTTGAAAACAAATTAAAATAAAGCTGTATTTTAGATACATACGTATATAAGTATATAAGTCCCACTGAGGTGCTTCAATATCAGTACAAAGAGTGGAAATCTAAAAAAAGATGGGCTTAACAGTGCAGTATATAAATCCCATTGAGGTGCTTCAATATCAGTACAAAGGGTGGAAATCTAAAAAAAGTTGGTTTTACACAACCCAACTCGGCAATGATTTAATAATATATTTTGGGAAATGAGTCATGCAATCAAGACTTACATAACTATATTAACATGTCGACTGGTGTAAGTATGTGTCACATAACAGTTGAATAGTAGTGTTAATTGAAATGCAAACAATATCATTCACAACAATAGAAGCTCTTTGTAAAACCGTTGCATTTAATAATAATTAAATAAGATTACTTTCAAAGATTTATAAACTCATGCAACAACGCGGGCCGAAAACCAACAACGTCGGCCTGCTCTATTTGGTTTGTCTCCGTTCCGTCGCAGATGGCCTTTGCGTACTGAAATATAGATACACATTATTGTTAATATTTCCCCATGTTAACAACACATTCATATGAATACCTCTTTATGGTCCCCTGGTAATGTGACTATTGTTAGTTTCTTTGGTTGTTTGGTTAAATATAACAACACTTCACACAATAGTGAAATAATATAAATGACAAAAGATGTGTATTTTAAACTCTGAACAGAAATTTTGTTTTCACATTTATCAAACGTACACCTCTTTAAAAAAGCAAACTTATTACTTCAGAAACAACATCCATACTAATCCAGATATAACATAACAGTGTACTGAAAATAACGCAACTTGTTGATGTAATGTAAAATATATGGGATGGTCTCAACAAAATGCAAATGAATTTCCAGATGTATCCACTACAAGAACAATTCAACCGGGTGACATCAATATGACTCATTTAGCATTCAACATTCTAATGGCCACTGGCACAAAACTCCTGCTATAGCGACATGTTTTACATTTTATACAACGGTATCTCTTCTGTTGTGGACACCACTTCTGTCGCTGTTTCTTTTGTCCGTCTGTCCGTCCTGCCTGCCTGCCTGTCTGACTGTCGTTCTGTCTGTCTCTCTGTCTGTCTACCTTTCTCTCGCTCTCTGTCTCTCTTTCTCTTGCTCTGTCTCTCTGTCTGTGTGTGTCTGCATGTATGTGTGTCTGTGTGTTTGTCTGTCTGTCTGCTGTCTGCCTGTCTGTCTTTTTCTGTCAGTGTATCTCTTTGTGTCTCTCTGTCTGTCTCTGAGTCACTCTGTCACTGTCTCTCTGTCTGCGTCTGCCTGTCTCTCTGTCTGTCTCCCAGTCCATCTCCTTTTCCGTCTCCCTGTCCATCCGTCCGTCTGTCTGTCCGTCTCTCTCTCTGTCCCTGTTTCTCTCTGTTGCTCTCTCTCTCTCTCTCTCTCTCTCTCTCTGTGTCTCTGTCTGCTTCTCCACCCTCTCTCTATCACTCTCTCTCTCTCTCTCTCTCTCTCTCTCCTCTCTCTCTCTCTCTCTCTCTCTCTCTCTCTCTCTCTCTCACTCTCTCTGTCTCTGTCTCTCCCTCTCTCTCTGTGTCTCCTTCTCCACCCTCTCTCTCTCTCTCTCAATCTCTCCCTCCTCTATCTCATTCCATCCCTCCCATTCTCTTTCTCATCCTTTCCCTGTCCCTTTCAGTGTCCCTTTCTATGTCCATTTCCCTCATTGTGTCCCTCCCTCCCTCTCACAACCGTTTCTGACTTCAGTGAATAAAAGTGATGTCACACTGTCAGGGAAGCTGTTAACTGTGGCTGCTTCCAGCCAGTGCAGTGACAGTGTGACATGGTGTGACACAGTGTGACACGGTATGGTGTACTAAGTTGACTGATGAATCTCGTCTGTGTTTGTAGAATGTGTGAGAACTGGAGGATAACCCAATGTTATGGTGCCCCACAACAACTCGTTTCCCTCGAACAAGAGAAACAAACAAGGTAAATACGAATTGTCACATCTGGAGCTGGTCAGTCTCTTGACAGGGTTGACACCAACAGTGTGACCCTTATGAAGACACTACTTTATGCATTTCTACATTGATCCTAGTTTAAAATGGCCATTGTATTCAAATACTTTTTGTATTATTAAATCAAGCAATGTCATAGTATTTCACATACATATACCCGCACTTCTACAAGCACACTCCGTACATATACCACACCACAAACACACATATACACATCACAAACACCGCACATAAGTTTACTGCAAAGAGAAATTTGTGCTTCTGTCTATGCATGTGTTATGGTAATGCAATGTTTAAGATGCACTCAGGTAACCTTGATAAAGATCTCACATACTGTAAGGGAGTGATCAAACCAAATTTCTAATACACATGTAATTATTAACCACACATGAAGCATTCCTATAGGTACTGATTTGATACATGTAACATAATACCTGTGTAAACATTGTAAGAAAAACTTGATAATTTCGTTACAAATTTTCTGTTTGCAGAGTCATTAATTTTATAGTCAGAGAAAAATGTTTGTAAAGTACTTCATGGCATACTTTGTTGTATCCTGACTAAACATTCACACAGTCAAAGGGTCAAGGTTTGTAAGTAAACTGATGAGATATTTTGTTGTTGTCCACATGTCTCCACTCAGCCAGTCTTTTTGTTTCCTCTTTCTGTCCTAGTATTGCACTACTGGTCTAATGCCAGAATCTTTCATTTTGGATACATCGAACCATTTCAACAGCCTAATCGGTGTTACTGTTCTTTTAAGCTGCAGTTTAATGTGTGCAGTAACAAGGTGGTGATTGCTGCAACATATCCGCTCCTCTTCTGTAATGTAAGTACTTTATGTGACAGTAGAATACAGCACAATGTAAGTTCGCCATGTAACAGTAGAGTATGGCACAATGTAATTATACCTTGTGACCGTAGAGTATGGCACTATGTAAGCATGACATTCAAGTATGACAGTGTAAGTACAGCACGAGTCAGTCGAATACGGCACAATGTAAGTAAGGCATATAACATTCGAGAAAGTCATAATGTAATTATTCATGTGACAGTAACGTGACAATGAGTATGGTCCAGTGTGAGTACACCATGTGACAGTAATGAGATGGTAGATGCCAGAATCTTTCACTTTGGATACATCGAACCATTTCAACAGCCTAATCGGTGTTACTGTTCTTTTAAGCTGCAGTTTAATGTGTGCAGTAACAAGGTGGTGATAGCTGCCAACATATCCGCTCCTCTTCTGTAATGTAAGACAGACAGACAGACAGACAGCAAGTGACTATGACAACTACAGAGATGTCAATGTCATTATACATTGCATAACAGAATGATGCTATGGTGACAGACTTTCTAGATGTATTGTTTCTCATCTAATGACAGAATAATGTTCTAGTGCCAAATAATTTACAAAACCCAATACTAATGGATACAGATTCTGATCAGCTTGCTAATCTACTCATTTTTACCAATTCCAAATGTGACTTTAATAGTGACCTTGATGGTGAAAATGAGCATAGATGATTAAGCTCATGTGTGATACATCCTAGTTGCTGTATTGCTTTCATTAATGAACTAACCATTGTCAGTGCATTGTTTACAATTTCCTGGCTGTTTCGTGTTTGTGTCAGCTGAGCAACTGGCATTGTCACCGGTCAGTTGGCTGTTCTTACCAGCTCTTTATCATCCTGTGTCAGAGCTCTAAAATCACACTACTTCCAACATCATTTTGTTTTCCCATTTTAACTCCACTTCCTTTTTTATGATAAAAAAATTATTGTGTTGGAAACAGTTTTTTAAAGTGTCATAAGATAACTGTTGGATGTAGTCTGTAGGATATTCTCAGTTATTAACAAACACATTCATGTACATACACATATGGAGGCATGCAGGCACACACATGTACACATACGCATAACCACAGACACACACATGTACACATACATACACATACAAGCACATACGTAAAAGTAAATGCACACACATGTACATCAACACACAAACAAACACACACACAGATGTAGACATAATCAGTTGTTTGCATTATGTTGTTTTTTCTGGAATAATTTGATTGTGGTGATGTACAGATTCAGCTATGTGGTAAATTTCTAACTGTGGCTCCTCAATTTGCACCTACCATTGTTTTAGAGGAGTCTCTGTAGTTACAGGCTGTAAAGGTGACAATGTGTTGCAGGATCTCTCAGTGTCAGTGTTGCAGGCTCAAACGTTGTCACATATTGCAGGTTATAAAAGTGTCAGTGTTTTTCAGGCTGTCAAAATGTCAGTATGTTGCAACGTCTAACAGTGTCAGTGTGTTGCACACATTAACATTTGTCAGTGTGTTGCAAGCTCTAACACTGTCAGTGTGTTGCACGCATTAACATTTATAAGTGTGTTGCAGGCTGTCACAATGTCAGTGTGTTGTAAGCTCTAACAGTGTCAGCATGTTGCACGCATTAACATTTGGCAGTGGGTTGCAGGCTTAAACAGTGTCAAAGTGGTGCAAGTTCTAACAAGATGACAACTCTGACATGTTGCCATGGTGATGTGGACATGATGCTGGACCCTCTTCTATCAAGTCTTGCTATGCAAGGTTTGCTATGCTGACATATTGCAATGGTGATTAACTATGTTTGCACACAATCCCATGGCAATCACAAAACTGGTATATATATATATATATATATATATATATATATATATATATATATATATATATATATATATATAGAGAGAGAGAGAGAGAGAGAGAGAGGGAGAGAGAGAGAGAGATGACTTACCTATATATATGCCTCAATGATCTGGGACAATGTAAGTGATCTATTACTCGAGTACTAACCAAGTCAATGTTTAAATTGTTCCTCGTCCGTCAGAATGATTCCTGAATAGTTCTGTTGATTATTTGCTCATCTCTCATGCTGGTGAGTAATGTTGAAGTCTGAATGCATAATATATATATTTTCCCATTCTATTTTTGTGTAATGGGCTTCATTCTACAACCGTTTTTTGAAATTAAAAATTCTTTACAATTTGACAGTACTGGTGGGGTTACCAGCTCCTAGGTTTTTTTCATTTACCATTTTATTCTTATGACTACAACATGTGTTTAGTTACTTTATTGATTATTTGTGTTTAGTTACTTTATTAAGCTAAGAACAAAAAAATTGCAATTTGAAAGATTCTGCCTGCAACTCATTCAAATTATAAACAGAACATTCAGTTTCAAAATAAAAATGGATTGGGAGTAATGCCAAGGCAAGCAGAGTTAACCACAATAGCCTTTGATGTTTAACTTTCCCACACAGTAGGTTCCCATTACAAATTACTGCTTGACCAATTCTGGGCAGAGGAGCTGGCATCCTCCCTTTCAGAAGTTACAAATGCATCTCTCACTAATAGTTCTGTTGTCAGAGAAATTTGTATGAGGTGTATACTTGTAAATGACTCATGTCGCAGACCAGATATGTACATAAAATATGAAAACACTTGCTTGTACATATATAATTATGTAAATAGTTGTATTTTTGCACTGTGTTCAACTGGCCATGGGATGAGATATAGTTTGAATAAAACAACCAAAGTTATATTGCTAACAGCAGTTGTGAGGGACATTGGTTTTGAAAATGTCACAGATATGAGTCTTTCTGAAAGTTAATGGTTGTGGAGTACTGCAGATACTGGCAAGCAGAGATATGTTGTTCTCACCATGCTGCTGCTTGACTCAAATGTCTTATAAGACGTGCACAGTTAAACTTAAACATTCATTTAATTAACATACAACTGTATAAATATTCATGTGAAATATGCGATAGTCTTGCAGTTTCTTAAACGTGTTACTTTGCATGTAGGAGTCATTTATCACAGAATGGATGACATTGTACAGTGTCTGTTTAATTTACACATTAAGTGAATTTGTAGAGTCTCGATGGCTAAGTAAGTAAGGTTTCACTGTTGCCCATGTGGTTACACATATGTTAGCTAATGTTGAAAACCAACTTGATGCGAGATCCAGTGGGTTGTCTATATTCTGGTGGGCTATCTTTATTCTGGTGGACTTAATATGTTGGTGGGTTAGTTTTTATTCTGGTGGGCTATCTTTGTTCTGGTGGGCTGTATATATATTTTGGTGGGTTATCTTAATTTTAGTGGGCCATCTGTATTCTGGTGGGCTAATGTAATTTTGTTGGGCTGTTTTATTTAGTTGACATGTCTTTATTCTGCTGAACCGTCTACTGACATAGTGTTTGTGAGTGGTTACAAGTTGTGTGCCAAACTTTGCACAGCATACTTCAAGTTTGCTTTATTGAGATACCATGTCAACCCTCGATAATATAACCTGTCACAGGTTATTCATTACTTACTGCAGTTGATGTGACAAGATGGTAGCAACTACATTGTAAGGTGATAAACTATGTCCAGTGTTTTATGTATCGCGTGTGAGCATATTTTCTCTTTATATTGTTTATTGCTATAGACTGAGATAATGAAATTCACCAAAATCAGATATAAATGATAGAATACATAATTATCTTGAGTTGTGTATGTGTCTATGTCTATGTCTGTGTGTGTATGTGTGTGTGTGTGTGTGCGTGCGTGCGTGCGTGCGTGCGTTGCATATGTGTCTGTGTGTGTGTGTGTGCATGCGTGTGTGTGTGTGTGCGTGTGCGTGTGTGCAACTGTGCATATGTGTGTGTGTGTGTTTTATGCATGTTGTGTGTGTGTGTTGTGTGTGCATGGCCGCCGTGCATTTGCATGTGCAGGACCCACTCTGTGGAACAAACTCCTAAGGAATATGCGCAAATATGTGTGTGTGCATGCATGCCTGTGTGCGTGCGTGCATGCGTGCGTTTGTGTCTGTGCATGCGTGCGTGCGTGCGTTTGCATATGTGTCTGTGTGTGTGTGTCTGTGTGTGTCCGTGCATGCATGCAAACATGTGTGTATATGTGCATGGCGTAACTTATGTAAACTACCCACTGTAGTTATAAAACGTGTTTACAAGCTCTAATCACCACCTGTCTTCGTACAAGCCTGGGACATGAGTGAGTGGTTTTCCTAGCCACCAGGGGGACACAGGGAGAGGAGTGGGGACCACTGCCCATGACCCCACACAGACAGGAGCCAGGGCCACGAGAAGGCAGACAGGTTCCTCAGGCAACTGACAGTGAACCCACGCGAATATAATAATAATTTATTTATTTTATTATTATTTTATCGACTATTTTTTTTTTTTTAAGTTTAGTTAAGTTTTATGTGATAAGTTCAGTTTATACATTTAATTTTTAGAAGCTTTATTTGTTAATATTTAACATGGTATCTACATAAGCTTAATTTATTACATACATTTGATATATTCATGTTTTATCAATGTTGTATTTTATATGCCTCTGAGGGAAAGTATATTCTGGATATATGGTGCTTTATAAATAAAATGATTATTATTATTTTATAGTCAATTCAAACCAAACATCTTTATTAAAGTGTCAAATTGAACTTCATATTTTAATAATAATAAAACTTTATTTTAATACCATGGCTGTCTCGTTCATGGGTACATACATACCTGTAAATAGCTAAACATTATGATGGTAAATCTGTGTATACTGATTTAGTAATAATGATAGTAATAATAATAGAGAGTAATGATACGTAGTGATAAAAAATTATAAAATATGCTGTGTAAACATTATGTTATATGTATTTACAGATTAAATTATATTCTTTAAAAGGATTATTAGACATGCAAAATTAGAAACAAAACATTAACACCAGCTATACCAGCAATGATAGTAATAAAAATAAATAAGATTAATAATATATATATATATATATATATATATATATATATATATATATATATATATATATATACATACATACAGGTATACAGTGTATATACAATAATAAGTTAGTTAAAATACAATGTTCATTGTATAAAACTTGTTTACGTAGAAAATAAAAACGTCTTTGTTTCTTAAATCGTGGTAGATTGCCATTGTTGCGCATATTCCTTGGGAGTTTGTTCCACAGAGTGGGTCCTGCACATGCAAATGCACGGCGGCCATGCACACACAACACACACAAACAACACGTATGCACACACACACAACACGCATAAAACACACACATGCACAGTTGCACACATGCAAGCACACACGCACGCACGCACGCACACACACAGACACACACAACCTGTTCATATGACAGGCATTTCACAATCTCCATTAAACATTCTGTGTCTATTTTGCTGCATGTCTGTACACAAATATTGATTGGTCAGGGCCTTATGCAGGACACAAATGTTGCCAGTCACACATTGGGTTGGTGGACATGTGGATGTACACACGCACACACATGCACACACATGCACACACAACACACACACAACACACACACAACACACACACACACACGCATGCACACACAAACGCATGCACACACACACACACACATGCACACACACAACACACACACACAACACACACGCATGCACACATACACGCATGCGCACACACACACACACACACACGCATGAACACACATGCATGCACACACACGCATGCACACACATGCACTCACGCACGCACGCACGCACGCACGCACACACACACACACACACACTCTGTTCATATGACAGGCATTTCACAATCTCCATTAAACATTCTGTGTCTAATTTGCTGCATGTCTGTACACAAACATTGATTGGTCAGGGCCTTATGCAGGACACAAATGTTGAAAGATGGCAATCAAAGGTGCATTCGAGGCGGGAGGGAGCATCGCCACAGATCATTTTCAAAACAGAAATTCTAAGTTTGATGACAATGGAATCACAAAACCAGTTTCATAGCAGTGCTAAAATCATTTAACAAAGTGAACAAACTTTGTTGTTAGGCCACATAACTTGCATGTTGATATTTTTTATGCCGTTATATATAGAGCCACTCCACTTTTAGCATTGTTCGCCAAACCTTGACTGTACCCAGTTAAAAATAGGTGTTTGTGCAATTGTTTCACCAAAGTCAAATGACTTAGTTGACCAAATTACCCAGCTCACCATTAATCTGAAATGCAATGGGTTTAAAAATTTATTTTAGGAGGGATCTTTAATTATGGCTAGTATCCATATTCTTATGTGCTTCCTCGATGAAAACAAACACAAATACCTGTTTTGAAAATGATTAATAATTGGAGACAATGTGAATTACTATCACCACTAGGGGGCGCCAAAGATCGTGGTAAACGACATGGCAGGCATGCACAGGATTAGTACGGACAAGCTACCTTTGCACGTTCAACATTGTCAGTAGCATAACGCAATTCACACACTTTCGCAGCAAGTTCTCTGGATACTTGACAAAACTTCGAGTTAACTGTCGTTAACATCTGAAAGAAGTTGGTTCGCGTCACACGAATTAATGATTGAATCAACGTCATTATCTAAACCAATCACATGACCTAGCAACAAGATTGATGAAAAATGGCCACCACAAATGTGCAGCTATAAGACATTCTGTTGTATATTTTATCAATAATTTTGGCATTATAAAAACGTACATTTTACAAACATATCTATACGATAGTTTCAAATGCTTATCATGCAAAACTCCATAATTTTTGTCGACCTTTCTATGCTGGCACTGAGGGAGGTCACTGCCAGGGTGCTTGTCGTCCTCAGTGGTTCTTTTACGTCCCAAATTGAGACGGGACCAACATTAATGTGATTTTCCAATTCACGAGGGATACACAGTCCCCAATGTTGACAGCCAGGTTTTAACACTGAATACACCATGCCTGCCGTGACCAGGTATTTAACCCAGCCCACCGCCATGCCAGGTGGATGTGCTAACCACTACACTATCCCGTCTCTAAAGTCACAAGACATCACCTTTTCAGTTGATGGACCTGACTGTGCAGACCGCGGTGGGCTTCATCCAGCTGAACCTTCTCTCGCTTCAGTTTCGCAACAGCCGTCTCAGCTGTCGTCCTCTCAACTCCGAGCTCCAGCAACTTGGCTCTAGCCTGCTCCACTTGTCGCTTCAGATGCTGCAGTTCTGTCGTCGACTCCTGGACTTCGCTGGTGTCACCCTGCAGCTTGCTATCATCCTGTCGTGAAAGACAACAATGTTTGGTCTGTATGTGTTTGTTTTCCTTGTGTGTTTCCAGTGAAATGCTCCACTTACTGCTCCACTTATTCCTCCACAGGAGCAATATTTTAAATGAATCTCTCCGTTTCTCGTTGACTAGTTAAATATTTTTAGTATAAGAATACATTTTTTGATGATATACAGCCTGCAGAAATATATTTAATCAACCTGAGAAAGCATTCTCAGTTTTAATATTCCGACCATACAATGTCCACATTGTAAACCAAATATTCATATTTTAAACATGGTTTATTGACAATATTGCAGAATAAATGCATGTATGCATGCAGAGCCATGCGCACAGGATACCTACACATGTATAACACAGTTTTGGAGACTAATTTAATGTAAAACAAATTAAGCAATACAGTACCAACGCACACATTTTACGTACATTTGTTAACAAAATTATGACATTACTTCTAACACTAACATTAGTCATGGTAAAAATCAATTCATACATTAGAGGCTACCATAAAAAGTGCAAATGTCTTCTTGCACTGCACCATGGGATTGTTCTAGACATCATTACCATGCATGATAAGCATGTTCACTTTGATGTTACTTTCTATTAATGCTTTCAGCCAAACATTGATATAAAATGTATCAGATTTAGCATAAATGACTGGTCAGAGATATCTAGATGACCACTCACCCAACTAAGGTCCTGCTCCTTCAGTTTCCTTTTTGTCTTCAAATCGGTCAGTTTGTCTTCGACCACCTGAAGAACACAGATGGAGAAATCAACACAACTGTGGGCAGCAGTGGTCGCGTGATAGAGCACCGGACTGCCAATCGAGGGGATGGTGTTTCAATCCCACCTACCGCCGTTTTGAAACTTGAGGCTGTTTCATTCACCCCACATTTGCCTGTCTTTCGGAAGAGACACAAAAAGCCATTAGTCCCTTCTATCTGGTGTCTATGCCAGGGGAAGTAAGAGATCCCACATAGGGGATAAATGTGTAACCTGTAGTGGATTCACTAATTCTAGAGAAGGATAACTCTAAAAACCAATGACAATAATGGTCAGTATGTTGACCGGTGGCCATTAATGGAAGAAGAAGAAGAATATAAGATGTCTACACTTTTTATGATGTACTAATATTAAAACTTGAGGTAAAATTATGAAATACCTTTAAGTAGACGTCATACCTTAATTTCGAGACTGCGTCTTGCTATTTCCTGTTCAAGCTGTGTGTCAAGAGAGTTGAGTTGTCGCCGTCGTTTCTCCGTTGATTCCTGGAGCAATTGGAGCTCCGACTTGCTCCGCCACAGCTCTCTGTGGAGCTGCTCTAGTTCCTCCTGACTTTTAGTTACCTGTAGAAATTGCACAGGTGAAAAGCAAAGGTAGGTTGTTATATAGTGTGGTATTCAGTTTGTAAGACAGCTCAAGGCACTCTATGCTTCCCTGGCAGAACATTCATCTGCACAGCATTTGGTCTTCTCAAGGGAGTATTCAGCCACGTTAAAATTAGTGCAAAAAGATTGACCATTCACAATTGTCAATGTCTATCGCCAGATATTCTTTCATACAACTAAGTGAATTGAGGCAATGTGAATTACACAAAATTGTACAAGAGCAGCAGAAGGGTTATGTTATATTCAAGCCCCTATGTGCCCTAATACGACAGGATAACATATCATCTAATGATTAAAGCAGATTCTTTTAAAGATTTTTATAAATATGATTTTTAAACTGGGCATGCTGAAGTTATTAACATACTACAGATCAATGAATCCAACTTGAGGCTAACCTAATTGACAACATTTGACCTTATTTGGTATGTCATGTGACACAAATGTCTCCTACCTGCTGTGTCAACAAGGTCAGCTTGTGTCGTTTCATTGACATGATGTCGTCACTCTCCTGTGCTAGAGATAGTTTCTCTCTGCGCTCGTTCTCTGCTCGGGAAATTGACGCTTCCATATCCGACAATCTGCAACAAGATCAGCTACTTTCCCACTGGCCTTGGCTAAAGGGAGGCCAGCTCCTCTGCCCAGAATTGGCCGAACAGTAATTTGTAACAGGAAGTCTGCTGTCTAGAACGTGGGAAAGTTAAACATCAAAGGGCATTGCGGCTAACTCTGTTCAGCTCAGCATTATTGGCAATAATTTTTTTGAAACTTGATGTTTTGTTTACCACTTAAACATGATGCAAGCGGAATCTTTCAAATTGTGAGCATTGTTCCAGCTTAATAAAGTCACCAAACACGAATTAGCAGGCAGTAAACCTGCAACATGCAAGTTGTAGTCATAAGAACGTAATACTAAATGACACAAATAAAACCTGGGTGCTGGCACCCTAGCTATAAGTAATAGTATTGGTTTAAATCACCCCAACCAATATTTGAGTATGTGTTCTGAGACAGTGTTTATGATCTAAAACTATTAAATGAATGTTATTGTCAATTTGTATTAATGTTATGCTCACAAGATGGCGCCATTGTAGAATTGATTTCCCACTGATACATGTATATAGTGATCATAGATCAAAACCCACCAGGCTTTTGTGCAGGATCACAGTCCAAATAATCCTTGTTGATGTGTGTGCACATGCACATGAAACCTTGGTTTGGGCAAAATAAACCTAAATTATTAGCATTCTCTACCACCTCGCCCATCATTTTATCCAGGGGAAACACTGCACATAATACAATATTGTGTAACTTGGTAAACATATGAACACACCCCAATATATCAGATTCTATTTAAACACTTCTTGCAAAAAACAACACTTGATAATCAGCAATGATCAATAACTTTACTCTATTAGCAAGCAATATGTGGATAGGATTGGATTTATTTAATATAAAATGTAAAACATTGTACGGATATATATATAAGATATAAATACAAAGTACATTAAATAAAAGTATGACACAAAAAAGTGCAAGCACTTGTTTACGGGAACTCCCACTTCGCTGCTTAACTTGACTTAGACGTGGTTGTTTAAAAAATAATATAAAATCAAATGTGAATTGTTTTCTAAAACTGTATTGTAGAGTTAGTCTGTATAATAACTGTTTTCTGTGTGCGATCTTAGCCTAGGTCATACTTCGCTTAGCTTCGGTTATCCAAACGAAGGTTTTCTCTCTCGTTTGGTGGCACTTCCATCCATGCCATCTGTCTCCCTACTTTACTTACGGTTGCACGTACAAAAACACACATCCTTTAGTATTTTTATAGAGTGTTTATTGCACCCACTAGTATTTATGAAACTAATTTAATAATAATATTATTAATATAAATAATTATTCGAGCACGATGCGCAAGCTTTGTTTATCCGGGTTCCGTTTGGTGGCGCTGTTTTACTGTTTGGTGGCGCCACTGTTTGCCATATTCGACTCCCTCAACCAAGACGAACGACAACAAGTTGCCCCAAAGATTGCGGGGGAAATACATCGAATTTGACGAAACAAGTCACTGTCCGCCATTCAAGAAACTATTAAAACGTGATGATCAACTTTCATCGAAGAACACGTCGACGTCGTTGTGGACAACGTCGCAACGACCCGAGAATGTGTTCTATCAAAATATTCGACAATGAGCACGCAGTGGACATCTAGTTACAGTCGAAGCGTATCACCATCGGTTGCTGAATCTACTACTGCGGCCACAGCGTCAAGAAGGAACATACACAATGACGATACACTTTCTGCATCTACTGTTATTGGCACTGGCCAAACAGGCAGAGGTAGAGGAAGAAACCGACTTGTTCTTGAAAACAGTTGCAAAATCATTATGGGGCTTGTTATGTGTACTTGATAACGTGGTAATTTAAGTTTCATATTAAACAATATTGCTGTGACCTGGGAAGTACAATTGTAATTATTTTAATTAATATTTTTTCTATTATTAATTAGTGTTATTTTATTGTAATCGTCTATACAGTTTTGATGTTAAATCCTAATTATCTTTACGATACACTTAATAAAAAAACAGTTATAACAGTGAATGTGCAACTGTGCTGGCACTATTATAAGTGATAGGTGTGTTTAGCAATAACATGTTTCAGCTGTACTTAATTGTTGATGGTAACTTTAGAGGACATTTTAAAACTTGAAATTAAGCTGCTTTATAGTGTATTTGCAAACAACTGTTATTAACTTAAAACAATTTAGTGCAATTAATTAAAGTATTTGTCACTAGGTATTTTATTGCAGTTGTCTTTATTGTTTTAATATTATATTACAGTTACCTTTTAGTTTTACAACAGTAATCAATTATATTGAAACTGTTGTTTGTTTACTTAAATAAAATGAAAATTGCATATTAATCATCTAAAATTATCATATATTTCCCTAAAAGTGGAACATTGTGTGTGTTTCTGTGGCATTACTCTAAGTGGATAGTGTGTTTCTTTGGAGATCTCTACTGTACTGAATTAGACTTACAAGGTAAATTTCGAGAATCGAATAAAAATCTGGTATCGATTGATATCGAAGAATTCTGGTATCGAACCAGCAATATATCGATCGATATCAAAGAATTCCAGTATCGAACCAGCACTACTTCTATTGTATACTGTCCTTCTACTGTGAACTGTGTTCTATGTGAATATTAGACATACAACGTATATATCGAGTATCGAACAAAATTCAGGTATCGATCGGTATTGAACAAAACCTTATCAACCAGCACTAAACAGCGCCACACTGCAGTCAGAGCTAAGTGTACCCTGCACTAGACTTACCAATAGGTGAATCTGAATGAACACAGTGACAGCGACACTGAAAGTTGCAGAGATCTTAAGAAACTAATGTCTCTTCTGGAAGAGACTCACACTGTCACCAAACAGCATAAGTTCAGACTGTTGACTCTTGCACTAGAAAGTTGGCCACAGCAGAAGACAATGCAGGAATTTAGTGTTACAAAACACAGTGGTGAAAAACCTCAAGAAGGAAAAGGCTATTTTAGCTGATCAGACAGATGCAAAGAGAGCAGACCTGTTACACGTACAGCTTTATGCAGATTGTTTCCACCCATGTCCCGTTCTCCCACGCATGTGACAAAATTTCCATCATAATAGAAGCATCCTGAAATGCTAATTTATTTCAGTTACTACTGGTGTTGTTCCACTTTATCTTTACCATTACAATAGCAAATCACAACCATTCTATCGGAGCATTTGACTTCCTGACCTACCTAAGCAAGCCCACGATCTGGGCCAACCATTGCACTAATCAATATGGCACCAGCAAAGACGAAACCATGCACGAAGATGGCAGCATCGCTTTCAAAGAAGAAATGCTCAGAAATATCTCCAGGTGTGGGTCACCGATCTGGACTGGGTAAGTAGAAGGGACAGAGGATTGTCACATGTGTTTTGTTGCGTATGTAACTCCCAGTTTTTTGTTGTTTCGGCAAGCAAAAAGACGGGGAGTTGTGTGAACCCGAAGGACCAGGAGATCACCAGACGGGTGATTGTTGTGTGAACCCAAAGGACCAGGAGATCACCAGACGGGTGATTGTTGTGTGAACCCGAAGGACCAGGAGATCACCAGACGGGTGATTGTTGTGTGAACCCAAAGGACCAGGAGATCACCAGACGGGTGATTGTTGTGTGAACCCAAAGGACCAGGAGATCACCAGACGGGTGATTGTTGTGTGAACCCAAAGGCCAGGAGATCACCAGACGGGTGATTGTTGTGTGAACCCGAAGGACCAGGAGATCACCAGGCGGGTGATTGTTATGTTAACCCAAAGGACCAGGAGATCACCAGGCGGGTGATTGTTGTGTGAACTCAAAGGACCAGGAGATCACCAGGCGGGTGATTGTTGTGTGAACCCAAAGGACCAGGAGATCACCAGGCGGGTGATTGTTGTGTGAACCCAAAGGACCAGGAGATCACCAGGCGGGTGATTGTTGTGTGAACCCAAAGGACCAAGGAGATCACCAGGCGGGTGATTGTTTGTGAACCCAAAAGGGCCAGGAATCACCAGGCGGGTGATTTTTCAAAAAGTCAAGGGGGGGTTTTTGAACCCAAAGGACCAGGAATCACCAGGCGGGTGATTGTTGTGTGAACCCAAAGGGAAACCCCGGGGGAGTTTCACCAGGCAGGGTCCAGATTGTTGTGTGAACCCAAAAGGGCCAAGGGGATCACCAGGCGGGTGATTGTTGTGTGAACCCAAAGGACCAGGAGATCACCAGGCGGGTGACATATAAGTGTTTCACTTCATGTTAACCCCAAAAAGGACCAGGAGATCACCAGGGGGTGATTGTTGTGTGAACCCAAGGACCAGGAGATCACCAGGCGGGTGATTGTTGTGTGAACCCAAAGGACCAGGAGATCACCAGGCGGGTGATTGTTGTGTGAACCCAAAGGACCAGGAGATCACCAGGCGGGTGATTGTTTGTGAACCCAAGGACCAGGAGATCACCAGGCGGGTGATTGTTGTGTGAACCCAAAGGACCAGGAGATCACCAGGCGGGTGATTGTTGTGTGAACCCAAAGGACCAGGAGATCACCAGGCGGGTGATTGTTGTGGAACCCCAAAAGGGCCAGGAGATCACCAGGCGGGGTTTTTGTGTGAACCCAAAGGACCAGGAGATCACCAGGCGGGTGATTGTTTGTGAACCCAAAGGACCAAGATCACCAGGCGGGTGATTGTTGTGTGAACCCAAAGGACCAGGAGATCACCAGGCGGGTGATTGTTGTGTGACCACCAAACAAAATGTTGGGAACCCGGGCCAGGAGATCACCAGCGGGTGATTGTTGTGTGAACCCAAAGGACCAGGAGATCACCAGGCGGGTGATTGTTGTGTGAACCCAAAGGACCAGGAGATCACCAGGCGGGTGATTGTTGTGTGAACCCAAAGGACCAGGAGATCACCAGGCGGGTGATTGTTGTGTGAACCCAAAGGACCAGGAGATCACCAGGCGGGTGACATATAAGTGTTTCACTTCAGTCACCCTTTAAAAAAGTTTTAACCAGGACCAAGATCACCAGGCGGGTGATTGTTGTGTGAACCCAAAGGACCAGGAGATCACCAGCGGGTGATTGTTGTGTGAACCCAAAGGACCAGGAGATCACCAGGCGGGTGATTGTTGTGTGAACCCAAAGGACCAGGAGATCACCAGGCGGGTGATTGTTGTGTGAACCAAAGGACCAGGAGATCACCAGGGGGGTGATTGTTGTGTGAACCCAAAGGACCAGGAGATCACCAGGCGGGGGATTGTTGTGGAACCCAAAAGGGCCAGGAGATCACCAGGGGGGTGATTGTTGTGTGAACCAAAGGACCAGGAGATCACCAGGCGGGTGAAAATTGTGTTTCACTTGTAACCCAAAGCTTGGACATGTGGATTCGTGTGAACCCAAAGGACCAGGACTTCACCAGGCAGGCCATTGTTGTGTGAACCCAAAGGACCAGGAGATCACCAGGCGGGTGATTGTTGTGTGAACCCAAAGGACCAGGAGATCACCAGGCGGGTGATTGTTGTGTGAACCCAAAGGACCAGGAGATCACCAGGCGATTTTTTGACCAAAAAAGATCACCAGGTGGATGATTGTTGTGTGAACACAAAGGACCAGGAGATCACCAGGCGGGTCAGTGTTGTGTGAACCCAAAGGACCAGGAGGGCACCGTCTTAGAACCTCTTCTTTTACTTTCATATATTAATCATCTTCTAGATGTCGTCCGCTCCTCTCATACCAAGCTGTTCGCAGACGATTGCCTCCTCTTTAAGAGCATCACTACTGACAGAGACCAGCAGGCTCTCCAGTCAGATCTGTCATCACTGGAACAGTGCGAGAAAGACTGGCAGATGGAATTTAATCCAGGAAAGTGCACAGCCATCAGAGTAATGCCAAAGAAAACCAAACTGGCCCGAGAAACATTGTATGCCATCCATAACAAAATGCTAGAAACATCCGACACAAGTAGATACCTTGGCATCTCAATCACTGACAACCTAACATGGTCAAGACATACAGCAATAACGGCAGGAAAAGAAAACAGAGTCCTTGGTTTCCTGCGACAAAACATCAATGACTGCTCAACCAAAGTCAAGGCCATTTCCTACATCTGCTGCTTGGGACCATAGTTTTATGTAGAGACCCATCCACCCGTCATTTGGACGGGTAAAAACGAATATGGACGGGTAGAAATATAGGGGTGAACGGGTAAAACAAATCCTTCCAAAACCAGACATTGTTAGTTATGCCTTAAAGCTGCTCCCTCCACTCATTCCAGTAACAATCGCTTGCTCCTAGCGATTATTAGTAATTTCACAAACAGCTGAGGTATCAAATTCTCCGTAAGATTGGCTTAGTAGGTTTATGCATACATGTTACTTCTTTTTTCTGAAATTAATAAAATAAATATGAACTATTTCGATTTTCGTTTCGAAACTCTGTACGAAACCTAACTATGGAAATGGGGATTTGAGCGGAATACGCTTTTGTCTTCACGAGAACGAGACTTGGGTGGCGAGATTGACCTTCATCCTGTCGAGTTGTTTACGTTTAGGAGCAGCGAGTTTAGGCACAAACATGATTTTTATATGCCACCAACATCGGCAACACGGCAAATTAAGCAGACAAAGACAGCATCGACGCATGATTGGGAAAGAATATGGAACTAAGCAGTGAATAGCATGACTTCGGAACAGTGACAGTCACAGTGCCCTGACTTTGCAAGCTACGGACACCGTGCCCGTGGCCCACGGCGTGGGCCGGCGAACTGGCACTGACTACAGTCAACATGCAGCGTTCGCACAGATGTTCTTCCATATAGGTTAGTAATTACGAGTTGCTCAGTTATAATCACATATATATATATATATATATATATTTTGGCATATGAGTATACGTCATTGATATTCCTGTTTTTTTAAATTAAATTTATGTTATTGTTTACCTTCAACCTTAGCGCCTAGTTATTCAGCCAATGCCATGGTTCGACAAAATACCATGGTATGGCTATGCTACGAGTATGACTACGCCAGGCATAGACTATGGCCTATACTTAGATGACTACGACATGTCAGTGATTGATTATAATACTGTAACTATGTAATGTTTATGTCACATATAGTATGTAGCAGGTTAATATTCTAAGCCTAAGATTAACTACCGGTAGGCTTAATTAGCCTAATAGTAGCTATAGGTATATAATGTAAATGCATTATAAGTGATCAGTAACAGTTGTACTTAGGCCTTCGTTATACTTATTCATAATGACAATATTATACTATTATAGTTATAATAATAATTTAATACATTATGCAATGATGATAATTTAATACATAAAAATAGGTATAATAATTTTTTTTATACATATTATTTTAATTTATTATTAACATTAATGTAATAAAATAACAAGATATTGCTTGCATTTGGAAGCCTGGAAGGTGATCGTTCATTACATTGCAATTTTTTCAAGTAATAATAATAATAATAGTTTATTTCTTAAATAGCGCCCCATCCAAATAATTGTTCTGGGGGCTTTACAATGATTAATCCTAAAATAATGATAATAAAAATACATATTAATAACATAATATATATATATATATATATATATCAATACTTTAGTTAATACATATCTTAGAACAATTATTGTGGAATAGCGCTATTAAAAATAAACTATTATATATATATATATATATATATATATTATGTTATTAATATGTATTTTTATTATCATTATTTTAGGATTAATCATTGTAAAGCCCCCCAGAACAATTATTTGGATGGGGCGCTATTTAAGAAATAAACTATTATTATTACTTGAAAAAATTGCAATGTAATGAACGATCACCTTCCAGGCTTCCAAATGCAAGCAATATCTTGTTATTTTATTACATTAATGTTAATAATAAATTAAAATAATATGTATAAAAAAAATTATTATACCTATTTTTATGTATTAAATTATCATCATTGCATAATGTATTAAATTATTATTATAACTATAATAGTATAATATTGTCATTATGAATAAGTATAACGAAGGCCTAAGTACAACTGTTACTGATAATAATAATAATAATAATAGTTTATTTCTTAAATAGCGCCCCATCCAAATAATTGTTCTGGGGGGCTTTACAATGATTAATCCTAAAATAATGATAATAAAAATACATATTAATAACATAAATATATATATATATATATATATCAAATACTAATTAGTTCAAAAACATGAATCCCATTCATTAGGCTTTCAAATTATGCCTTTCACAGAGAATACATTAGCTTTAGCAAACATGTGCTTAGTGCAGAGATGGGGTGAGTACAGTACAAATGTACTCGAGTACGAGTACGATTTGAACATGCAGGAGTACGAGTACTCAGAAAACAAATGTACTCGAGTACGATTACTTTACAATATACACGATTACTTTAGAGTGTAATCATGATTACTTTCATGATTACTTTAATGAATATCCTGTATCTAACATAAAGGTGACTTTCATGGAATCTCTAGGTGTCATTCTTGTTCTGTTGTTGTGTCACTAATGTTATAACTGATTACTGCTATCCACTATCCAGGTGTTATTATTATTAATAATTAGACGACTTTCTCAGGTATTAGATGAATCATTTAATGCTGGATTAATAATTTAATTTATGGTTTCTGAATCAAATAGAAATAGGAGGCATTTAAGAATTTCAAATACACATGATCAAATACATTACAATAACAACACTTCAAAACTAGGGGGGCATATTCAAAAGAGTATCCAATTCAAATATGTAGTATATCAGATGGGTCCAGACATGGGGTCAAATACATTTGTATTTGAAAGTATTTAAATACTTTTTAAAGTATAAATTTGTATTTTATGTTTAGGAATTTAAAGTATTTGTATTTAAATACTTTCCTAAAGTATTTGACTTTTTCAAATGTTTTCAAATACATTGTCAGTATCAACATTTTTTTCACTGTCACATGTAATGCC
>JAODUO010000875.1:147500-193850 GCA_025642075.2 Ridgeia piscesae | reverse complement strand
GTTCACTGGTATGACTCTCTGTACCCTTCGACCAAGCCTGCCATGGATCCACCAGGTAAAACTCTCTGTATATGGCCGACTTGGACACCTGAAATAAAATAAGGCCTAAATAAATATATCAACTATGTACAGTGGCGCAGTGGTTTAAAGCTTTGGACTCAGCTTCAGACTCTCAACTACGAGAACGAAACCATGTGGTGCTGTGTCGAACCTTGGGCAAGTCTGTTCACCCGTCATTGCTCCAATTCACTCAGCTGTGTAAACAAGTAACTGGCTATAGACGATGGTGGATATTTGTACACAAACCGTCTTGATTAATTAATTACAGCTTGGCTGGATGCTTCCCACAGTCATGAGATGGTGTTTAATTAAGTAGGTCTGCCAGGGAGTAAAGTGTAAAGCACTTTGACAAGGACAATGCTAAGCAGACATTGGGTCAAATACATTGACATTTATTTAAATACAAATACTCTTGAGGGATCCAAATACTTTTTATTCCTAAACATCAATTACAGATACTTAAAAAGTATTTAAATATTTTCAAATACAAATGTATTTGCCCCCATGTTTGACGATTGGATACCGCACTATATAAGAACTGTGTTGACAGGTGACATATGAAAATGGAGGTAACTCAATCTATTATCATTGTAGAATACATGTTGTGTTTTTATAAAATCATTGGAACTTTTTTTAGTTCTGACATAGTGGACAACTGGGCATGCTACTCGAAATGTTCTAGAATGATCCTAAATCAGTTACTGTTAAACATTAATTGTTGGGTATATTTCTACTATAGAATAATGTGTGGTGTTTTCATTGTATGAAATATCATTTGTATTATATAAATGTTGTATCATGTTAGTTTGCTTGGTGTTCTGGTTGCTCTAATGTTATTTTCATTGTCAATAAATTGTGAGCAACACATTTCACTGTTTATAATACATGAACATATACTTACATTTTTGTTGGCAGATACATGTGAAAGTTGTCTAACCGGTTACATTTGGAAGCACTGTCTGCTCCAAACACAGAATATAAAATCCATGGTCATTTGTAATATATCATGGCACATCTGAAACAGAACCAGATGTTTAAATTAGTTTTTCATGAATTAGAAATATTAGTAGCACAATGTGGAACCTGACGGCTACTATTATGGTTACCTCGCCACTATTATGGTTACCTCGACAACAAAGTTACATTGCAATTAAGATCACCGCAGAATATACATAAATATATCCACATATGTTATAGTTTAGAATATTTGTTCTGCTAGTTGTGTTACTTTTACCCAGTTCAAATTGTTATATTTAATAGAGACATTCCACTGTACATATATTTCAGCTAAAAAACAACTATTATTCAGCATGAAGTCGATTTCATAAAGAACATGGGTGGTGATTTTCTTTCTTTATTTAGCCCTCCAGAATTATGCTCCAAACTTTCCCTTTAAATATACCACGCCTATTAAAAGAACAATCAATATTGACACGATGTCTACGATGTCTTGTACTGACAATTGTTTTGTCACATGATGTCTATGATGTCTTGTACTGACAATTGTTTTGTCACGTGATGTCTATGATGTCTTGTACTGACAATTGTTTTGTCACATGATGTCTATGATGTCTTGTACTGACAATTGTTTTGTCACGTGATGTCTACGATGTCTTGTACTGACAATTGTTTTGTCACATGATGTCTATGATGTCTTGTACTGACAATTGTTTTGTCACATGATGTCTATGATGTCTTGTACTGACAATTGTTTTGTCACATGATGTCTATGATGTCTTGTACTGACAATTGTTTTGTCACATGATGTCTATGATGTCTTGTACTGACAATTGTTTTGTCACACGATGTCTATGATGTCTTGTACTGACAATTGTTTTATCACATGATGTCTATGATGTCTTGTACTGACAATTGTTTTGTCACATGATGTCTATGATGTCTTGTACTGACAATTGTTTTGTCACATGATGTCTATGATGTCTTGTACTGACAATTGTTTTGTCACATGATGTCTACGATGTCTTGTACTGACAATTGTTTTGTCACATGATGTCTACGATGTCTTGTACTGACAATTGTTTTGTCACATGATGTCTACGATGTCTTGTACTGACAATTGTTTTGTCACATGATGTCTACGATGTCTTGTACTGACAATTGTTTTGTCACATGATGTCTACGATGTCTTGTACTGACAATTGTTTTGTCACGTGATGTCTACGATGTCTTGTACTGACAATTGTTTTGTCACGTGATGTCTATGATGTCTTGTACTGACAATTGTTTTGTCACGTGATGTCTACGATGTCTTGTACTGACAATTGTTTTGTCACGTGATGTCTACGATGTCTTGTACTGACAATTGTTTTGTCACGTGATGTCTACGATGTCTTGTACTGACAATTGTTTTGTCACGTGATGTCTACGATGTCTTGTACTGACAATTGTTTTGTCACGTGATGTCTATGATGTCTTGTACTGACAATTGTTTTGTCACGTGATGTCTATGATGTCTTGTACTGACAATTGTTTTGTCACGTGATGTCTATGATGTCTTGTACTGACAATTGTTTTGTCACATGATGTCTATGATGTCTTGTACTGACAATTGTTTTGTCACGTGATGTCTATGATGTCTTGTACTGACAATTGTTTTGTCACGTGATGTCTATGATGTCTTGTACTGACAATTGTTTTGTCACATGATGTCTATGATGTCTTGTACTGACAATTGTTTTGTCACGTGATGTCTATGATGTCTTGTACTGACAATTGTTTTGTCACATGATGTCTATGATGTCTTGTACTGACAATTGTTTTGTCACGTGATGTCTATGATGTCTTGTACTGACAATTGTTTTGTCACGTGATGTCTATGATGTCTTGTACTGACAATTGTTTTGTCACGTGATGTCTATGATGTCTTGTACTGACAATTGTTTTGTCACGTGATGTCTATGATGTCTTGTACTGACAATTGTTTTGTCACGTGATGTCTATGATGTCTTGTACTGACAATTGTTTTGTCACATGATGTCTATGATGTCTTGTACTGACAATTGTTTTGTCACATGATGTCTATGATGTCTTGTACTGACAATTGTTTTGTCACATGATGTCTATGATGTCTTGTACTGACAATTGTTTTGTCACGTGATGTCTATGATGTCTTGTACTGACAATTGTTTTGTCACGTGATGTCTATGATGTCTTGTACTGACAATTGTTTTGTCACGTGATGTCTATGATGTCTTGTACTGACAATTGTTTTGTCACGTGATGTCTATGATGTCTTGTACTGACAATTGTTTTGTCACGTGATGTCTATGATGTCTTGTACTGACAATTGTTTTGTCACGTGATGTCTATGATGTCTTGTACTGACAATTGTTTTGTCACGTGATGTCTATGATGTCTTGTACTGACAATTGTTTTGTCACATGATGTCTATGATGTCTTGTACTGACAATTGTTTTGTCACACGATGTCTATGATGTCTTGTACTGACAATTGTTTTGTCACACGATGTCTATGATGTCTTGTACTGACAATTGTTTTGTCACATGATGTCTATGATGTCTTGTACTGACAATTGTTTTGTCACATGATGTCTATGATGTCTTGTACTGACAATTGTTTTGTCACATGATGTCTATGATGTCTTGTACTGACAATTGTTTTGTCACATGATGTCTATGATGTCTTGTACTGACAATTGTTTTGTCACATGATGTCTATGATGTCTTGTACTGACAATTGTTTTGTCACATGATGTCTATGATGTCTTGTACTGACAATTGTTTTGTCACATGATGTCTATGATGTCTTGTACTGACAGGATTCTGGAGGTAGCAACCAGTCATTCAGAAGTACAGGTGGGACTGTGGCATGGCTTCTAAAATTACAATTCAAGATGTTATCTACTGCAGTGCTTAACAGGAACTGTCACAATATAACTTTGTATTACCAGTACTACAGTAAGCAGGAGTGTCAGGAGATGGGGAGAGAAGGTATTAATTAGGGAAATCTGACTGAATATATTTACTTAACAGCTCAATTAATATTACATTTATTAGATTACTTCTAATATTCCCATTTCTATCTGTCTAATATATTTGGATGTAACTGTTCATATGATAAAAATTAATCGTGACAAGTAATCCGATTACTTTGATAATGTACTCGAGTAGGAGTACGAGTACGATTACTTTGCTTTTTGGATTAATTGTACAAGTATGATTACTCCATCTGTTATATATATATATATATATATATATATATATATATATATATATATATATACATAATTTATCCCCCCAGGTAAATTACAGTTCTGCTTGTATGAACATGCAAAGGCAAATATCACCAAAAACAATTAATAAAATCACACTAAAACACAGAATATTAGAAGTAATCTAATAAATGTAATATTAATTCTTTAGAAAGTTCAGGATAAGGTCGGTCCTCTAGAAGGTAGTGATGGAAACATAATAACAGAGGGATTCTTAATGGCAGAAAACCTAAATGACTACTTTAGTTTGGTGTTTACCAGGGAAGATATTAGTATATTACCAGTACTTGAGACTAAGTTCGAAGGGAGAGAGTTTGACTATTTAGGACAACTAATTGTAACCCCAACAATGGTAGCTATGAAAATAAGAGATATGAAGGATAATAAATCACCTGGAGTGGATGGGATTCCTCCCAAATTACTATTAGAAATTGTAGAACAAATCAGCATACCGCTTGCAACAGTGTTCAATTTGTTATTAGAGGAGGGAATAGTTCCGTTAGAATGGAAAGAAGCAAACATTATACCATTATTTAAAAAAGGTTCGAGAAACAAGTCAGAGAACTATAGACCAGTGAGTTTAACATCGGTGATTTGCAAACTATTAGAAAGACTAATTAAAGATCACCTGGTTGATTTTCTTGTTAAAAATAAATTGATAAACCCATCTAACATGAGGTCATGCTTAACAAATATGTTATTTTGGAAATGTCAAAGTGGGTAGATGAGAGATCACCAGTAGATATAATCTACTTAGATTTAAAAAAAGCCTTTGACAAAGTGCCACACCAAAGACTACTACTTAAACTAAAGGCCCATGGCATAGGAAATGGTATGATCAACTGGATAGAAAAATGGCTTATTGATAGCTAGAAGACAAAGAGTAGTAGTTGATGGGGAGGTTTCAAACTGGAAATCGGTTTTGAGTGGAGTACCGCAGGGATCAGTATTGGGACCTATTTTATTCTTAATATATCTCAATGATTTGGATGATGACATAACAAACAAGGTGTTGAAGTTTGCAGATGACACAAAAGTGTTTAGGAAAATGAAAAGTGATGCAGATAGACAGCATTTACAAGATGATCTTAATAAGTTGATAGAATGGTCTGAGAAGTGGCAAATGCTGTTTAATTTTGGAAAGTGTAAGTGCCTCCACACAGGACATGGGAATGAAGATGCACAATATACAATGGGTGGTACTGTACTAAATACTACCTTAAAGGAAAAGGACTTAGGGTTAACTATTAGTGCTGACATGAAGGTATCAGAGCAGTGTGGAATTGCAGCAGCGAAGGGAAACCAAATTCTTGGATTAATTAGGCGAAATATAGTGTACAAAGAAAAAGAACTAATAATACCGCTGTATAAAACAATAGTTAGGCCTCACTTAGAATATTGTATACAAGCATGGAGGCCATATCGCAAGAAGGATATTGATATGCTAGAAAGAGTACAAAGGAGAGCAACCAAAATGATACCAAAACTCAGGAATATTAGTTATGAAATGCGTCTAAAAGAATGTGGTTTAACAACACTAGAAACCAGAAGATTGAGAGGAGATCAGATTGAGTTGTTTAAAATATTGAATGGGTATGAAAATATTGACAGAAATATTTTTTTCACAGTCAAGGAAGAGAGGACTAGAGGACATGGAGTTACATTAGCAAAGAAGCAGTGTAGACTATATATTAGAAAAACAAATGGAACAGATTATCAGCTGATTGTGTAGGTGCTAATAGTGTTAATATATTTAAATATATTAGATACTTAGATAGATAGGTTGGACTCTTGATAAGCCAAATGGCTTCCTAGTCCACCTGCCATCTAGAGTTGAATCTCTAGGTGGCAATCTTGTTAAATCTTGTTAAATCCTAGGAGCCCAGCCCAAGGCCCACAGTGTAATCAATCATCCATAGGTCATTAACACAGTAGGAACCCTGACTACTACACCCCTGTTTTATAATAGTAGACTGGTCTAGATAAGCTGTGCGCCCTAAAGCTGACATGATCCAGATTTTGTTTACTAATAAACCACTGACTTTAAAAATGTGATTACCGTTCAGAATAGTTCGTTTTTATTAACTCTTTCACGTGCATAGCATGTAACTTTTCCCTTTTGGTTCCCTTTAAAGACAGACAAACTACAATTATCAATGAAAACAAACTACAACGATCCATGCCCATATGCATGGAATAGGCAAGACTTTATTGTGGGTAACTGCGACAGGGTTATCAACAAATATGTATCAGGTGTTTTGACAACTTCTTGGTGGTACATCTGAATGGGGTGAGAAAGTCTTGGGGAGTGTATCTGCTTATCACACTCATAGATGATGACCCAGCTAAGTCTCTTCCCCGATGCACAACAAGAAAAGGTAGAGTAAACATGAGTTACGTCTTGCAGCAAAGGGTGAGTGATGTTAACTAAGATGCTGCACTTGTGGTATATTTTAATGTGCCACCTTTGGAGTGTTGTAAGTGTATTTCATCCAAGGTGCCAAGGTCCTATTGCCCTTCTATGTGGTCACTTGCTTCCTCTGATCTTAACTTGACTGCTGACCTCCAGTAACCGATGCCCTTGAATTGTTAGATAGTCAGTGAAGATAAGGTAGCATTCAGTGATACAACCATGCATGCACATTGCACATGTGACTGCTTTACTGGTGTGTTGTCTGCAGGTGTTGGTTCTTGTGATGGTTGCTCCATTGTCATATCAATATCAAGCCGAGATCAGTCACCTGCTCAACTGCACAAAAGGAAGAGTGGAAGAAATTGAAAAGTAAAAGTTTAACATGAATTAAGCATTAATTTAGAATACATGCTATGGTGAATTCAACACATGAATTATAAAATTGTATAAGTAAGACATGAATTGTAATTTTCCTTTATCTAAAAAGCAGATCTCCACTTATTGTAGGTAGTGTGTGTGTGTGTGTGCGTGTGCGTGTGCGTGTGCGTGTGTGGGTGCATGCAAGTGTCAATGTGAGTATGTTACATTTGACTGGTGGGTCCAGAAGTTACAGTACTTTGTGTTAATAACATTACAAACAGACAACTCAAAAACTGGTCAATTATCAACAAAATATAGAGTAAAATAAAATTATTTCTGGTACACTTTATTTATCTAATGAACTTCTTTGTTATTTTTAGAAGAGTTCACGAGAAACTTCTACTGAAAGCACCACCACAAGTTGAGGTTGAGCCTCAGGATTCTGTGAGTAAATTAGAATAGTAATAACTAGTGTATTTATGAGAATCATTATTGCAATTAGGAACATAATAACAAAGTCAAGTTCTTCTATCATGAGGACTGTTGAACTTCTCTGCATGGTTGCCATGACTACGTGACCCATGTTGATCTTCTGTGGACCCAGGTAATCTTCTGTATGGACCAAATTGGTGGTCAGTGTGGACCATGTTTCCTTTCTAATGGACCATGGTGATCTTATGTGTGAGGCATGTTGATATTCTTCATGGACCTTGTTTGTGGGCAATATAACAGGTGTTCTCTGTGGATAAGGTTGTTCATTTTGTTCTTTGTGTTCTTATCCAAAAATTTCTGGTTTTTTTATAAGTACAGGTGTACATTATAATAATCCCATTTTGAACATGAAACAATAAAATAATAAAACTTGTGTATGTTTGTGCTTGCACAAATGGACTTCGTTGACCTTCTGTGAGGACCAAGTTGATTGTTTCCTTCTGTTGTGATACATTGTTGTCATTTGTGTGGAGCATCTTGACCTTTCACGTGTACAGTATAACTAAAGAGACAGGTGTGAAAATTGCTTATCATATGCAAGTATACATAATGCAAGAGCATGTAATGTAACTGTAAAAGTCTGGTGTTTCGGCAACTGTTTTATGGTACAGCTGAGTGAGTCAGCCAGGTCTTTGTGCCTGTGTCTGCTTGCTACAGTTGTATATGTGAATCCATACAACATATGTGTATTCTCTCGTCTACTCCATTACAGTTTGGCCTGAAGGCATTCTGCAGACGCCATGAGGAGGTGATAGCAGAGATCATTCTCCAGCGAGACGTGTGTGAAGGAACTGGCTGCGATTGAAGAGAATCTGGACCTCGACACAGACAGGAAGCACTTCAAGAGGAGGATGCAGATGGAGGGACAGTCAGAAGATAATTCATGACATCTAAAAATAACTACATTGTCAACTGTCAAAAAGTAGGGAAAAATAGTTAACAGAGATCCCAGTCTGGATATTTACGAGCATGATCCTGTACACAAACTATTTAATCTTGTACATTTAAAGGGCATCTGAATATACACAGTGTCAGTAGTGTGCCAAAAGATGTTTGATGACAAACGTATATTAGAGCATTCCTGTTACTCATCGCACATGTTCGTAGTAGCACAGTGGCGGAATAGCTGGAGCTTCAGACTTGACTAAGAGAAACAGGGTTCAGATACTGTGCTACTCTATTAAACCTTGGGTAAACTTGTTTTCACTCTTCATTGCTCCAGTTCGCTCCGCTCAGAATGAGTACATGGCAATAGACAGCGGTGGATATTTGTGTGCGAATAACCCTTGAGCATTTATTGCAGTGTGGCTGAAAGCTTTCCAGAGAAGTCAGTATGGTGTTCTGTAGAATAGATCTGCCAGGAAGTAACGTGTAAGGCACCTTAGGCAATCTTGAGGATTGGATACTGCACTGTATATGAACTTACATTTAGCTTTTGTTCCTTTTGAACTTTCTTTTGCTGTTCCAGGCATTGACACGTACAAGTCTAGAATATTAATTTCATTGAAGGCTTATTGTATTTATCTGTGTAGAATGGCTATGAGTAAGAGATTTCTGAAAATATGCTACTTTCATGAAGGCTGTATATTTACCGGTGAAAATATGCCATTCACACCCCAAGGGGGACTGGCACTGTTCTAAGTCTAACTGGCCTATCCTGGGTAGTTGCAGTTTTTAGATTTTTTATGATATTTTATACAACTTTTAACAAACGATGTAATTATTTTGATTTAATAATTTTTTATTATTTTTGCATGTTTAAGGAGTGTGAATACTTTTAAATAGCTGTTGTCTGTGTTGAGTTAGATGGCAAAACATGCAATTTGAAGGGACACAAATTCTTTTTGTTTTTTATTGCAAAATCATGTTATACAGTATAAATTATACCTATTATAGCATACTGATGCTTTCATGTCCCATTTTGGTTTTGAAATAAAAGTGGTAAGTGCATTTATGCATCGTTTACATTTTCAAAATCTGAGACGGTGTAGCGAAAAATCTGGTCTTGAAAAATCGGGTCATTTTTCATTTGTGCACAATTTGCACGTGACCACATATGGGTCATATACGGTCACGTGCAAATTACCCGGCAAACTTCGTTGAAATATTCGGTCGTCGAATGTAACTTGTGGTTATGTGCAAACATAAACCACGTGACCATATTTCAACTTGCTGAAATATTCGGTCGTTGAATGTAATTTGAGCAAGTGACGGTAAGTCAGGGTGATATTGGGATTACCATTTGCACTGGACTAAAGTAGTTTTTACATGTACTCCTTCAGCACTAGAGCTATGGTTCGACGTTGTCGTTGTACCCATCTGATTTGTCATTGACTCATTCTGTGGTCCACACACGGATAGTCAGTGCAGACGCTCTAGTCTAGACCACGTGTGCTGATGGCAATGCCAATGCATGGTTATACCTAAATTATTAAGATGTAAGTCTATAAAGTTTAGCATATACACTATATAAAATTGAAGGTAAGTTCTTATAATTATAGCTCAGTGTCCAGTGCTCAGGACTGCTCAAGGCACTTGCCAATTGGTGCACTGTTAGTGTTATCTGTGTATTCTACAGATAATAGCAAGGTTCATAGCTGGTCGTCTAAGACTAAGAAAATTTCATAATATATCAGTAATTACCCAGTATATGAAGCTGTCATTGATGCAGCCTGTTGTTCCTTAGCAAAGATTTGTCAATATTTTAATGACTTGGGATTCAGTTACCTCCCAGTTGGACCTGTGGATGGGTTAAGGTTGTGACTACAAAGCTTGGTTGACTACTGTAGGGTGGATGACATTGACCGTTACCGGACCACCGGACTACTTTGCAGGCAGGTTTACTAGTCTAATCCGCCCTTATCTTTTCAAAGTGTAAGGACTAGTAGGCAGTTCTAGCCTTCACTGTGGTTTTTATCTACAAGTTGGTTGTACCTCAATTATTGCAATTAAGATCTAAGTTTATAAAGTTTAGTATGTACACACCATATTATTTTTTTTCTACGATTTTGTCTGACTGCACTGCACAGAACTGCACCTTATTTCACATGGCCTATTTTAGCACCTAATTGAACAGGCAAGAAAACAATCATTTTGCTCTGTTTTTCGCCTTCTGCAGTGTGAAATTCCAACCACGTATGCGACACTGTGGCGCCACCTGGTGTCAGGTATTCATGAACCCATCGTCCAAATTTGGCCACTGCTGGTCTGTGTTAAATGTTGACATGAAATGGATATTATATGTGCATAGTAAGATTGTGAAAAAAGTAAGAAGCTATTTCTGCCACCAGTTCGGTCGATTTGACATGTCTGTGTTTGGAGAGTGCAAAGCTGGATAAAGAGAAATAAAATACATATCAGAGAGAGGAACTAAGCCAAATAAATTACACCCACTTTTTAATGCACAATGTTTTTTATTTATAATATACAGATGTTTGGCAATGTTTGCGCAAATTCACTGTAAATATGGTGTCATGGTCAAAGGCATATCTTTGGCAAGGTACACCTTTGGTTATGCTGAATAACATAAAATATCCTGGGCTCTCAAATATGATCGTTACAAATGTAAATGAAATTTAAAATAAATTGGTTGTCATCACATGACACACAATAAGCGCCATAGTCATGTATTAAAATGTATTTATCATTAATCTAATTGTAAAATAAACACAGTAAACTAAAAAAAATATAACATACAATAATAACAGTCAAATTAACTTGGTAGTGTTGTGAAATTGAAATAGTTGAGTGAGTGAATACGTATGAATGCGTGTGTGAATGTATTTGTGTGTGTATGTGAATGCGTGTGTGTGGGGCTGTACATTTGAACAAGTGTATATTCACACATGCCAAGTCATACTGCTACACTGCTGTATAACATTATCATTTGACATCAATATCATGGCGTACACAATGTAGACTAGACACACACTAGAACAAGCAAACTACATCTTAGCTAACACGTCTTTATATCATGTTCTTAATGCTAGAACTGATATAATATCAAACATGTGGTCTTAATGCTAGAACTGATATAATACCAAACATATGTGGTCTTAATGCTAGAACTGATATAATATCAAACATGTGGTCTTAATGCTAGAAATGATATAATATAAAATATGTGACCAAAACAATGGTGTTTAAAATGTTAACATTTTAAACGTCAGGCATTTGCAGCAATGTAAATGCCAGTATGACCAACTGCAAAGTTCTGCAGAGTTACTGCTTGAAGTTAGTTGGTTCTCATCATTAAAACCACAAGTGGGACATAGTACAAACTTCCTCTTTATAATATCACTCCCCTCAGCTAACAAGGGTGACTCCAGGAATCTGAACACACGTGGTTGGACATTACAAAGATGGTGCTTCATCATAACCAAGTCCAACTTGTGTTAAGTTAAAAAACTGCATTTTATCTCAACCATTCTATGGTTTTTAATAATAATATTTCTTTGGCTGTAAAATCAGTATGAACATTATCAATTTTTGTTTGTTCAGATATTTCTCCTGTGTGACTGAGGGCCTTATAAATCATAAAACCCTGTTTTATTAAACAAATCAATACAGTTTACAAAGTAGAAGATTTGTAAGTCACGATTGTCATGGATCGACGTAGTACTACTCACATAGCTTAAATACATACATATATAAATTACATTTACATCTAATATAGCATCTTTCACTGCAGCTGCATCTACGATGAAGACAGATAATGCTTTCCTCAGATGCTGACGATCCTGCAATCAGCATGAGTCTACTTGAACAGCTAAATCAGTAAGACATTTATTAGTCAAGAACAGAAACATTTTGAACACAATAATATTATGGAATATCAATGTCTATCACCCAAACCTTCAACTGGGGACACATGGAATGTATGTTATGCTACGAACGGTCTAAGACATTTATTTAAGAATATTAAATAAGAAGAACACTGTAACATTGTAATATTTTGTCATTCATTATTTCAGTACTTTCATTCAACCGAAGCCATAGATATTTTCTCATGTGTTCCCAGTTATCCTCAATACATTTGGGCAACTTACTGCATTTTTCCCACCATGTAAATGCATTTGTAAAACACACATTGCATTGGAATTCATAGGTCACATGTACAAATAAATACTACAATCGCAAAACACGTAGCCAAATCAAAAGGCAGTAGTGTTGCTGCTCCACAAGCATGTCAATGCTCCAACAAGCAGCTTCATTCGGACGGAAAAAGACAACAGCATCGACCTATAGGAATACGAAACATTCCCACAAAAGAAGCTATTGAAAATGGGAAATCTCTCCACAATGAAGCCACTTTATACGAATATATCCATACATATGAATATTTCAACAAAAATCCTGTACTCATTCTTGTTTATGCGTTCAACCACATCTGTGTTGGTTTTTTTATTTTCTGTGTTTATTTCTTGTTTCTGCATTGTTTTTTCTGCTAATAACATTATTGATGGTACAATCAATGTTTTAGATCATAGCAAATATTTCTGGGAAAAGCTGGTCCCTGTTACATGCAATATCCATTTCAGATAGCTCCTATAGTATGCAACCTGGAATCACTTTAATGTTCACTAAAACGTCATATATAACTGATTGTACTGGTAATTAAAGTTGTCTAATAGCAACATTTACCTTTTTGTACAAACTGAATGAAGAGGGGATATTATGGGCCCGATACTAATTATAAAAAATGTTGTCACATAGCACAATAACCAATCATTTGGAGTGCTCTAAACACTTTACACTTTATTCCCTGGCTGACCTGTTCCATCGAACACCATCTCAACTTCTTTGGGAAACATTCAGCCAAAATGCAATTAATGTGTAATGACTAGTTGCACACAAATAGCCTGTCTGTAGCCAGGTATTCCGTCACAGCTGACTGAACTGGAGCCACACAGTTGACTGAACTGGAGCCACACAGCTGACTGAACTGGAGCCACACAGCTGACTGAACTGGAGCCACACAGCTGACTGAACTGGAGCCACACAGCTGACTGAACTGGAGCCACACGTCTGACTGAACTGGAGCCACACAGCTGACTGAACTGGAGCCACACAGCTAACTGAACTGGAGCCACACAGCTGACTGGACAGGAGCCACACAGCTGACTGAACTGGAGCCACACAGCTGACTGAACTGGAGCCACACAGTTGACTGAACTGGAGCCACACGTCTGACTGAACTGGAGCCACACAGCTGCCTGAACTGGAGCCACACGTCTGACTGAACTGGAGCCACACAGCTGACTGAACTGGAGCCACACAGCTGACTGAACTGGAGCCACACGTCTGACTGAACTGGAGCCACACAACAGACTGAACTGGAGCCACACAGTTGACTGAACTGGAGCCACATAGCTGACTGAACTGGAGCCACACAGCTGACTGAACTGGAGCCACACAGCTGACTGAACTGGAGCCACACAGCTGACTGAACTTGTCCAAAGTTCAATAAATGTAACACAGGATTTGAACTTAAGAGTGCAATGGTCTGGCGGCCCAGCCACTGTGACTAGAAATAAAATAATGTTTGTAAACTTACTTTATTTATTCTTTGTATGACCTTAAATCTGAAATGTATCACTTTTTAAATATACTAATTCAAATATATGGAGGGAGGTTATGAGAATTAAAATGCTATGTACGAGTAGCAAATGTTTGCACTTGTGAATCGCCACTAACTGGTTGTCTGAAATAATTGTTTGACATTAACAGTCATTATTCTTACTAATATCATTGGTACTCTCATCATGTTAGTGGCATTGATGCTGCTATACTTCTTGTTATGTGCTTGAATGACCACACTTGGCAACCAAGTGGAAAAGTTATTCAAAACAGCTCCATTAATGTTAACGCAGATGTTCAAATCCCAAACAAGGCCAACATGTTTCTGTTTGTGGTGTATTACGGTTACTAAATATCACAAAAGGAATTGAGGATTCAGTTATGACTTTGTGCTTAAACATACTAATTTTGTCAGAATGCAATCGAACTACCTGGTAGTTGTAGATATCGCATATGAAATTATCAATGCGATTACATTAAGAACTATTGTATTTACTGCTGGATTAAAAGATGCAAAATCACACGCATATTAATTTCCAGTGACAGTAAACACGTTTGACCAGAATACTGAAGTCAATTGTGACAAATTTATATTAGTAAAAAATTGGTATGTTACGATACCAGCCTCATTATCAATCTGATCAACAGTGCTGCCACCACTCGAACACTTCCTCATTAATACCACTATCAGCAGCACATGTGGTCAAGTTTGCCCGTCATCGAGATGCCGGCACTTTCCCCCCGTAAGGGCAGAGGTCATTGGGGTGATTACCGACACACTCAACAGTGGGGACATGTCCGCTGTCCCACATGCCGGCCCCGCACCGGGTGCAGAGTCCCTCAAGGGTACACGGGATCTTGGGCAGGGTGCGGAACTGATGTAGTAAGCCCCGTGCCTGAAAGGAAATACAATGCAATGCAATGAAATAACCTGTAATGGCCCCAAACGGGAAATTCATGTAACGATATTAGTTTCTTTACATAACAATGTTAATAACAGAAGTAGTAGTCGTAATCACAGATGCTGCACAGTTCATACTCGCTTCCCCATTGTAGTCTCCCCTTGCCTCCCCGTTCACTCCCCCTCCCCAATCTCCTGATGAGGGTAACACAGTGTAAACCTACTGGTGAAACACTGACGATGTAATTACAGAAACAATTAAATTATTAGTCTTTTATAGAACATGTGACATCTTCACAAAATCAATAAACAATTGACAGCATCACAGACTGAATGACACGAAATAAATCGTCTACACACATGACAGACTATTCACATATTATAGCTAGAAACCATCTTGATGTGAATTGAACATTCATTTTGATTAAGTGGGTCAAGGTCGTGACAATTTGTAAACCTTCCTGAAAATGACATGAATATTGATATGGATCGAGTATTTCTAGATTTTTTAACACTATATAAAATAGAAAATATGATAAAATGTATATTAAAGTGTTTCTAAACTGTACAACAAAGCCATGAACCATCACAAGAATCACATTCAAGTGTTTTAGATTGCAGAAAAAACGTTTCAACTTTATTGAGAATAACAGAAACATTCAAGTTTCCTAGAACGCTGAAAAACGCTTCACGCCTTACCGAGAATCAGGTAAACAGGCCGATGTTTCTAGATTGCAGAATGGAGCCACAAACCATATTGAAACACAACACAAACATTCACACGGACGAAACGTTTCTAGACCGTAGACGAACATTCCCCACCTTCTTGAGAATCACGTGCACGTTCATGTGCATGGAGAGGCTGCTGAAGTGAAGCAGGGTCTCGTCTGCGGGCAGGTCCTGTTGTACAATGTCCTCACCGTAGACGGCAATGAGAGCCACGGCAATGAAGAGGTGGAAGTAGTCGGTCTGGTAGTGAGCCCAGCACGCCTCCCACATGCGCAGGGTGTCTGCCTCGGGGAACTCACGCTTGAAGCACAGCAGGATCCACCTGCGAGAGACCGGGTTATTATCTATCTTATTACAAAACTGTGTTTCTATGTACGACATTACTCATGTCACTGATGGCGATTTACTAAGTAACAGCCTACTTAGATGGATTGTTTTTATAATATTAGTGATGTAATTTGTCGGATATAGCCAGTGATAATCATTGTAAGTAAATAACGCTGGCGATAGTACACTTTGAAAACATTACCAATGAAGATAAACAGGCAACTAACAGCGGCAGCATAATCAGTCATTATGTTAATTGTTAATGACTTATTTGCCAGGTTTAAGATTATGAAATTAAAATATATCCTGACTACGTTACTTATTGAGTATTCAACTTTTGTAATATATATATATATATATTACATATATATATATGTATATATATATATATATACATATATATATACATATATATATATATATATATGTATATATATATATATATACATATATATATATATATATATATATATATATATACAGTCGCGCCTCGTTATAACGCGGTAGTTGGGGTCCACGAAATGGAACCGCGTTGTAAACGAGGCGCGTTATAGATTATATTCCGCCAGGGGCGCCACCACCCCAAAACGCTACAACAGCAACCAAAGCCAATGTGCTGGTTGCACGGTGTATGCGTGATTTAAAAAACTAACTGACATTGAAACCAACGTAAATGTGTACTACGTTAAAATAATATACACTGTCGAATGTTGAACTGAGTAAATCTTGCGAATGGTGTACAGTTTTGAAATAAATTCAGAGCCAACACGCCTCGTCTGGCGATGCGAACTGAGGCGGAGCGATAACACAGTACGCGGTCGCGGTCTAAAATAACCTTGAACTCAGCAGCCGAAACGCACAAATGATTTGACGTTGCCGAAGTCGGTCAAATATTAATACTTATACTAATTGCGCTCACTGTTGGCTTAATTTCATCTTTTAATCAATCCCAAAATATAAATTTAGATCGCACATTTACCGTGCCGATTTATAATGCAATTCACGGTGGTTCGAGGCTACTGCGGTTCACACGCAGTTGACGAATTCGTATATTTGCGCACAAGAAAATGTTTTTTCGTATACGTAATGAAGAAAACATAACATAACTTTAGCCTGCCATTTCAGTACCATAATTATTTTTTGTCACCGCCCGATTCGTAAGCAATTTAATTGCCATTTACAAGCCGACGAAGGCGCTCGTTCGCGGAAGCCACAGTGAACGGGCGCCTTCGCCGAAGCCACAGCGAACTGGCAGGAGACAAACGCGATTGATATCGGCGCAAACAAACAGGACTTTGTACCAAATTGACTGTGCCTAAAGTTAATTAAATGCAATCAAAGGAATTGGTAACGTTTTAAACAAACACTTAAGAAATTACCACACAAACCAAGCGCTGGTTACACAATAGATCGGTTTGAAAAACGATTGGATTGGTGCCGCGAAGCCGACGGCAGAGCAGAAGCCAGGGGCACAACGAACTCAGCAACGCAGTTGTACTTCTGTGTTAAATGTCTTAATATCAATAAATTGTTTCTAGATACACCTGTACAAGACAAACATGAGGACTTCATAAAATAAGTGACAGTTAATTACAGCGTTATTGTTAGCTGTAGCGCCCATTTCCCCCCTGGCGGCAGAAATTCGGGGTCCACGACCGACCGCGTTATAGCCGATTCGCGTTATAGCGAGTCGCGTTATAGCGAGGCGCGACTGTATATATATATATGCAGTTGATTTTCATGTCGAGTCGCTGAGAATGCAGTATTCAGTGATCACAGCTTCTGGAGGTTGTAGCACTGAGAGGGTTAATATCTGGTTTGTACCGGGGTCACATAGCTATCAGCCTGGGAGGACGTCACATCTAAGTGTCTCACCGGTGGCAGAAGAGAAGCTCCATCCCGTCCTGCACCTTCCGTAGGTGCTGGTGGAACCGCGGCAACATCATCCGCAACAACTCACGCAGGTAGGTCTACAACAACCACAGGAACGTGACTAGCAACAACCCACGAAGGTAGGTCTACAACAACCACAGGAACACGACTAGCAACAACCCACGCAGGTAGGTCTACAACAACCACAGGAACGCGACTAGCAACAACCCACGCAGGTAGGTCTACAACAACCACAGGAACGCGACTAGCAACAACCCACGCAGGTAGGTCTACAACAACCACAGGAATGCGACTAGAACAACTCACGCAGGTAGGTCTACAACAACCACAGGAACGCGACTAGCAACAACTCACGCAGGTAGGTCTACAACAACTACAGGAACGTGACTAGCAACAACTCACGCATGTAGGTCTACAACAACCACAGGAACGCGACTAGCAACAACTCACGCAGGTAGGTCTACAACAACCACAGGAACGCGACTAGCAACAACCCATGCAGGTAGGTCTACAACAACCACAGGAACCCGACTAGCAACAACCCACGCAGGTAGGTCTACAACAACCACAGGAACGCGACTAGCAACAACCCATGCAGGTAGGTCTACAACAACCACAGGAACGCGACTAGCAACAACCCATGCAGGTAGGTCTACAACAACCACAGGAACGCGACTAGCAACAACCCATGCAGGTAGGTCTACAACAACCACAGGAACGCGACTAGCAACAACCCATGCAGGTAGGTCTACAACAACCACAGGAATGCGACTAGCAACAACCCACGCAGGTAGGTCTACAACAACCACAGGAACGCGACTAGCAACAACCCACGCAGGTACGTCTACAACAACCACAGGAACGCGACTAGCAACAACCCACGCAGGTACGTCTACAACAACCACAGGAACGCGACTAGCAACAACCCACGCGGGTACGTCTACAACAACCACAGGAACGCGACTAGCAACAACCCACGCGGGTAGGTCTACAACAACCACAGGAACGCGACTAGCAACAACCCACGCGGGTACGTCTACAACAACCACAGGAACGCGACTAGCAACAACTTCACGCAGGTAGGTCTACAACAACCACAGGAACGCGACTAGCAACAACTCACGCAGGTAGGTCTAAACAACAAGGAACGCGACTAGCAAACAAACCACGCAGGTAGTTCTACAACAATGACAGTAAAACGCGACTAGCTGACAACCCCTGCGCAGGAAGGTCTACAACGACCACGTAAGCGACTAGCAACAGCCCACGCAGGTACGTCTACAACAATGCACAGGATCGCGACTAGCAACAATCACGCTTGGAGGTTGTACACAAGGAACCACTGGTTCCCGGGACTAGCAACCAACTCACGCAGGTTTAGGTCTACAACACCACAGGAACGCGACTAGCAACAACCCACGCAGGTAGGTCTACAACAACCACAGGAACGCGACTAGCAACAACCTACGCAGGTAGGTCTACAACAACCACAGGAACGCGACTAGCAACAACTCATGCAGGTAGGTCTACAACAACCACAGGAACGCGACTAGCAACAACCTACGCAGGTAGGTCTACAACAACCACAGGAACGCGACTAGCAACAACCCATGCAGGTAGGTCTACAACAACCACAGGAACGCGACTAGCAACAACCTACGCAGGTAGGTCTACAACAACCACAGGAACGTGACTAGAACAACTCACGCAGGTAGGTCTACAACAACCACAGGAACGCGACTAGCAACAACCTACGCAGGTAGGTCTACAACAACCACAGGAACGCGACTAGCAACAACTCACGCAGGTAGGTCTACAACAACCACAGGAACGTGACTAGAACAACTCACGCAGGTAGGTCTACAACAACCACAGGAACGCGACTAGCAACAACTCACGCAGGTAGGTCTACAACAACCACAGGAACGCGACTAGCAACAACCCACGCAGGTAGGTCTACAACAACCACAGGAACGCGACTAGCAACAACCCATGCAGGTAGGTCTACAACAACCACAGGAACGCGACTAGCAACAACCCACGCAGGTAGGTCTACAACAACCACAGGAACGCGACTAGAAAAACCCTCATGCAGGTAGGTCTACAACAACCACAGGAACGTGACTAGCAAAAACCCTCACGCAGGTAGGTCTACAACAACCACAGGAACGCGACTAGCAACAACTCACGCAGGTAGGTCTACAACAACCACAGGAACGTGACTAGCAACAACCCACGCAGGTAGGTCTACAACAACCACAGGAACGCGACTAGCAACAACTCACGCAGGTAGGTCTACAACAACCACAGGAACGCGACTAGAACAACTCCACGCAGGTAGGTCTACAACAACCACAGGAACGTGACTAGAACAACTCACGCAGGTAGGTCTACAACAACCACAGGAACGTGACTAGAACAACTCACGCAGGTAGGTCTACAACAACCACAGGAACGTGACTAGCAACAACTCACGCAGGTAGGTCTACAACAACCACAGGAACGTGACTAGCAACAACCCTCACGCAGGTAGGTCTACAACAACCACAGGAACGCGACTAGCAACAACTCACGCAGGTAGGTCTACAACAACCACAGGAACGTGACTAGCAACAACTCACGCAGGTAGGTCTACAACAACCACAGGAACGTGACTAGAACAACTCACGCAGGTAGGTCTACAACAACCACAGGAACGTGACTAGCAACAACCACGCAGGTAGGTCTACAACAACCACAGGAACGCGACTAGCAAAAACCCTCACGCAGGTAGGTCTACAACAACCACAGGAACGTGACTAGCAACAACTCACGCAGGTAGGTCTACAACAACCACAGGAACGTGACTAGCAACAACTCACGCAGGTAGGTCTACAACAACCACAGGAACGTGACTAGCAACAACTCACGCAGGTAGGTCTACAACAACCACAGGAACGTGACTAGAACAACTCACGCAGGTAGGTCTACAACAACCACAGGAACGTGACTAGCAACAACTCACGCAGGTAGGTCTACAACAACCACAGGAAGGCGACTAGCAACAACTCACGCAGGTAGGTCTACAACAACCACAGGAACGCGACTAGCAACAACTCACGCAGGTAGGTCTACAACAACCACAGGAACGTGACTAGCAACAACTCACGCAGGTAGGTCTACAACAACCACAGGAACGTGACTAGCAACAACTCACGCAGGTAGGTCTACAACAACCACAGGAACGTGACTAGCAACAACTCACGCAGGTAGGTCTACAACAACCACAGGAACGTGACTAGCAACAACTCATGCAGGTAGGAAAGCAACAACATACCACATAACAACTCATGCTGGTAGGCATATATATATATATATATATATATATATATATATATATATATATATATATATATATATATATATATATATATGCATATATATGTAGGTGTGTGTATGTGTGTGTGTGTGTGTGTATGCATGTATGTAGAGTATGTGTGTACTGTGGCTGGGTGTGTTGGCATATATGTACTGTTTGTCAGCTGATATTTTAAAAAAGCCCCGAACAATGTCAACATAAATCCACATAGCAAATATCCACAGAGCACAGCAGATACGATAAAGAATGCAGAAGATGTCGCCAACTCCACCGTGTTAGTGGTTGGGTGATTGGGCATCCAGGTGTATGCAGGCAGTTAAAGGGTTAAAGGGTTAACATCTGGAGGCCGTGTGGTGACATCCCCCTCATCCTGTGCTTTAGCATGTTATTTAACTACCCGGGGGGTATGAGATTGTAAATATTTGCTAGTTTCCAAAATAATTTACTTATTAATTTTGTTGTTGAGATTTGTGACATGAATTACCTGTAATACTTCTCAAATGTTGCTATTCTAATTCCTGTATTATGCCCTTGTGTTGTTATGATCTCATAGAAAGTGTTTAAGAGAGCGAAATATAGTTAATTGAGATTTAATAAACTAATAGGCTGCCATTAGAGCAACAAAAATGGTCTTAGTGACAGTTTCCTCGACCCCTGTTTAGTTTATATACAGCGACAATTCAATTGTATCACATATTAGTTATAATTACTTTTCTGTTATTTCTTATTTAATAACATATATACACAATTATTTGTCACTTTAGTGCATCGCATCACTAACGCAATATTATTTCATAATTGAGCTGCAGGTAATCTGTTGCACCTTGTATCACACAACTGTGGCGTCAATAAACACTTTCGATTCCGATTCCGACTAAGGGAGAAGCAGAAGAGTAAGATGGGATAACAAGATCTCCCCAGTCCCTACCAGCTGTTTGTCCATGTCAATATCTTTCGGAGATGTCACGAAGATCGTCTTCTGCATGAGGCCGACGAAGCACCAGTAGGCGTCGACCTCATTCTGTACCTCAATGAGGACAGGTGCAAGGAGGTCAGACATGCCCTGGGTGTAGCCGTAGTGGGGGTGGGCCGTCGCGTAGTTTAGCAGGATGTTTCTGAAACAACAGCGTAGTTATTTACTATTTTATAGTCAGTTTGCTTTATAAATGTTGTGATGTTTCGACATTTCTCAGTTATCTTAATCAGACAGTTGCTGCTTGATTGTAACGATATAGTTATTCTCATGGAGGGAGAATTCTGGTATCTATTAAGTGAGGCGCGGGTATGTGGTGGTTAGTTTCAATACCCGGTCACACGAGGCATGGTATATTTGGTTTTAAAACCTGGCTTTCAACATCGGGGTCTGTGTATCCCTCGTGAATCAGAGAATCACGTTAATATCGGTCCCATTTCACTGTGGGCAGTGACCACCCCCAGTGCCAGCATAGAAAGGTCGGCTTGGTGTAAATGAGACCTCATAAGATCATAACACTGGAACCACAATACGTACAGACTACCCGTAGTCAGTTACTAGAACCCGGCCGAGAACTAGAAACAACTAGAACTACCCAGAGCAGATCGCAGTTATGGAAATTCATATTTCTTATTACATCAATATTGATCTTTTTCACCAAAACATTATACACTGTAGCCTTGGACAGAACAAGATATATACTTTATAAAAGTACGACATACATTCAATTTTATCTAGACCCACCCACCCTGCCTTATTATAGGTGTACGCACACTCATATTAATTTGACTATTTTGTGAAAATGTATATGCCTATTATATTTCTTGTACTCACTATGTCATCGTTACGATTTGGGGTCGCAAATAAACTTCTTGTTCTTGTTTGAATGACCCTGTGGACCACTTACTTGAGGACTTCTATGTTGGGGTTGTCGTCGCCCTTGAAGTAGGGGTGACTGCGGTCAGTGCGAACCACGTCCTTCTCGATGGTGCACTGAACGGTTCGCCAAAACTCCTTCTGATCCTCCTCCTTCATGTTGTCTCTACCAGAGGGCAGCACAGGAAGTCAACAACAAACTGTAAGAGGCGATATGGATCCGACTCCGACATACAGAGAACTTGTCCTTGTTATGCTCAACCTCAGTGAAACACACTGTTAACTATGTAAATTATTTAATCAGACAGGTTGCATAATGCATAATGAAGTCAACTACTTCTTCGTCGATTTCCAGTGAACTGATTCTGTCGAAATGTAGGTGATTTGGTTGACTTTATAAATACATAATCAAGTTAGTTATACATTTTAAGACTGATTAACAGCTGTTTTATTGAAAGTTTTAATGATTGTGTAATATGATATTTGGTATGTAAATTTTCATAAAACTGTCAATGTCTGCTGTTTACGATTCCTACCAAACACTGAATTTGTTCACTACTGTATAGATTGTAGGTATTTTAATGGTTACTTGATTTTTGCATGAGTTCTGAATTAAAAAAATCTGAATATAAATATAATGCTGTATTTAACTGTAAACATAGATATTTGACTATGACTGTCTTAATGAACCACACTACAGTGTATTATTCAATGAAATGGGTAATGACATCATTAAATACTTCAAAAGCTCCTCCACACACCTCAGCTTCCTGATGTTCTGGTACTCAATGTACATGTCGTTCCTGATCTGCTCTCTCTCCTCGAAGGTAGAGTTATAGGGGAAGTACTGCAGGAGGAACGGCCACATCTCCTGCCGTAGACTGGGGTTGAGTCCCGCAAAGAAGATTGCCTGCAACAAACTGCCTCCATCAGCTGCAGGGATGAGGAGGCTGCAATGAGGAGGCTGCAGGGATGAGGAGGCTGCAGGGATGAGGAGGCTGCAGGGATGAGGAGGCTGCAGGGATGAGGAGGCTGCAGGGATGAGGAGGCTGCAGGGATGAGGAGGCTGCAGGGATGGAGGCTTGCAATGAGGAGGCTAATGGAGGGGGAGGCTGCAGGATGAGGAGCTGAGGGATAGAGGCTGCAGGGATGAGGAGGCTGCAGGGATGGGTGAGGAGGCTGCAGGGATGGAGGCTGCAGGATACTGCAGGATGGGAGTGCAGGGGAGGCAAGATCACTAGGATGGGAGGCTGCAGGGATGAGGAGGCTGCAGGGATGAGGAGGTGCAGATGGGAGGCTGGCCAGTCTAAGGGATGTGGGAGGCTGCAGGTGAGCTGCAGGATGAGGCTGCAGGGATGAGGAGGCTGCAGGGATGGGGAGGCTGCAGGGATGAGGAGGCTGCAGGGATGAGGAGGCTGCAGGGATGAGAGCTGCAGGGATGAAGGCTGCAGGGATGAGGAGGCTGCAGGGATGAGGAGGCTGCAGGATGGGAGGCTGAGGGATGGAGGCTGCAGGGATGAGGAGGCTGCAGGGATGGGAGGCTGCAGGGATGGGGAGGCTGCAGGGATGAGGAGGCTGCAGGGATGGGGAGGCTGCAGGGATGAGGAGGCTGCAGGGATGAGGAGGCTGCAGGGATGAGGAGGCTGCAGGGATGAGGAGGCTGCAGGGATGGGAGGCTGCAGGGATGAGGAGGCTGCAGGGATGAGGAGGCTGCAGGGATGAGGAGGCTGCAGGGATGAGGAGGCTGCAGGGATGGGGAGGCTGCAGGGATGAGGAGGCTGCAGGGATGAGGAGGCTGCAGGGATGAGGAGGCTGCAGGGATGGGGAGGCTGCAGGGATGGGGAGGCTGCAGGGATGGGGAGGCTGCAGGGATGAGGAGGCTGCAGGGATGAGGAGGCTGCAGGGATGAGGAGGCTGCAGGGATGAGGAGGCTGCAGGGATGGGGAGGCTGCAGGGATGAGGAGGCTGCAGGGATGAGGAGGCTGCAGGGATGGGAGGCTGCAGGGATGGGGAGGCTGCAGGGATGAGGAGGCTGCAGGGATGAGGAGGCTGCAGGGATGAGGAGGCTGCAGGGATGAGGAGGCTGCAGGAGGGAGCGGGTGAGGAGGCTGCAGGGATGGGGAGGCTGCAGGGATGAGGAGGCTGCAGGGATGAGGAGGCTGCAGGGATGAGGAGGCTGCAGGGATGAGGGGTGAAGGGCTGCAGGGATGAGGAGGCTGCAGGGATGAGGAGGCTGCAGGGATGAGGAGGCTGCAGGGATGAGGAGGCTGCAGGGATGAGGAGGCTGCAGGGATGAGGAGGCTGCAGGGATGGGGAGGCTGCAGGGATGAGGAGGCTGCAGGGATGAGGAGGCTGCAGGGATGAGGAGGCTGCAGGGATGAGGAGGCTGCAGGGATGGGAGGCTGCAGGGATGAGGAGGCTGCAGGGATGAGGAGGCTGCAGGGATGAGGAGGCTGCAGGGATGGGGAGGCTGCAGGGATGAGGAGGCTGCAGGGATGAGGAGGCTGCAGGGATGAGGAGGCTGCAGGGATGAGGGAGGCTGCAGGGATGAGGAGGCTGCAGGGATGAGGAGGCTGCAAGGGATGAGGAGGCTGCAGGGATGAGGAGGCTGCAGGGATGAGGAGGCTGCAGGGATGAGGAGGCTGCAGGGATGAGGAGGCTGCAGGGATGAGGAGGCTGCAGGGATGAGGAGGCTGCAGGGATGAGGAGGCTGCAGGGATGAGGAGGCTGCAGGGATGAGGAGGCTGCAGGGATGAGGAGGCTGCAGGGATGAGGAGGCTGCAGGGATGGGGAGGCTGCAGGGATGAGGAGGCTGCAGGGATGAGGAGGCTGCAGGGATGAGGAGGCTGCAGGGATGAGGAGGCTGCAGGGATGAGGAGGCTGCAGGGATGAGGAGGCTGCAGATGGAGCAGGGATGAGGAGGCTGCAGGGATGAGGAGGCTGCAGGGATGAGGAGGCTGCAGGATGGGAGGTGAAGGGAGGGAGGCTGCAGGGATGAGGAGGCTGCAGGGATGAGGAGGCTGCAGGGATGGGGAGGCTGCAGGGATGAGGAGGCTGCAGGGATGAGGAGGCTGCAGGGATGAGGAGGCTGCAGGGATGAGGAGGCTGCAGGGATGGGGAGGCTGCAGGGATGAGGAGGCTGCAGGGATGAGGAGGCTGCAGGGATGGGAGGCTTTGCAGGGATGAGGAGGCTGCAGGGATGGGGAGGCTGCAGGGATGAGGAGGCTGCAGGGATGAGGAGGCTGCAGGGATGAGGAGGCTGCAGGGATGAGGAGGCTGCAGGGATGAGGAGGCTGCAGGGATGGGGAGGCTGCAGGGATGAGGAGGCTGCAGGGATGAGGAGGCTGCAGGGATGAGGAGGCTGCAGGGATGAGGAGGCTGCAGGGATGAGGAGGCTGCAGGGATGAGGAGGCTGCAGGGATGGGGAGGCTGCAGGGATGGGGAGGCTGCAGGGATGGGGAGGCTGCAGGGATGGGGAGGCTGCAGGGATGAGGAGGCTGCAGGGATGAGGAGGCTGCAGGGATGAGGAGGCTGCAGGGATGAGGAGGCTGCAGGGATGAGGAGGCTGCAGGGATGAGGAGGCTGCAGGGATGAGGAGGCTGCAGGGATGGGGAGGCTGCAGGGATGAGGAGGCTGCAGGGATGGGGAGGCTGCAGGGATGAGGAGGCTGCAGGGATGGGGAGGCTAGATGAAGGCTGCAGGGATGAGGAGGCTGCAGGGATGAGGAGGCTGCAGGGATGAGGAGGCTGCAGGGATGGGGAGGCTGCAGGGATGAGGAGGCTGCAGGGATGGGGAGGCTGCAGGGATGAGGAGGCTGCAGGGATGAGGAGGCTGCAGGGATGAGGAGGCTGCAGGGATGAGGAGGCTGCAGGGATGAGGAGGCTGCAGGGATGGGGAGGCTGCAGGGATGAGGAGGCTGCAGGGATGGGGAGGCTGCAGGGATGAGGGAGGCTGAGGGATGGGGAGGCTGCAGGGATGGGGAGGCTGCAGGAATGAGGAGGCTGCAGGGATGAGGAGGCTGCAGGGATGAGGAGGCTGCAGGATGGGGAGGCTGCAGGGATGGGGAGGCTGCAGGGATGGGGAGGCTGCAGGGATGGGGAGGCTGAGGGATGGGGAGGCTGCAGGGATGGGGAGGCTGCAGGGATGGGGAGGCTGCAGGGATGAGGAGGCTGGCCAGTCTCAAGTGATGGCTGTATGAAAACCTGTTCAGCTTCGCTCCACTAGTTCTGATTTACTTTTTGTCCCTAAAGTAAGTTCTGGCGTATCAATCAATCTGATGACAACTGGAATTGTTTATTGACGCTAAGGATGTAGATGCAATAGAAGTTACCTAATTATTATTATTATTACCATTACAAAAATGGTCAAACATGCTACATTTTAAGAAGAGTGACTAATGAATGAATTGTGATTCATCTTATTTTGTACTTTATTCTGTATTTATTTTAATTTCAGAAGGACAGCAGCCACCACTGCAGCTACACCAACAGCAACTGTCAAGCAGCCACAGCAGCAGCTACACCAACAACAACTGTCCAGCAGCCACAGCAGCAGCTACACCAACAGCAACTGTCAAGCAGCCACAGCAGCAGGTACACCAACAACAACTGTCCAGCAGCCACAGCAGCAGCTACACCAACAGCAACTGTCAAGCAGCCACAGTAGCAGGTACACCAACAACTGTCCAGCAGCCACAGCAGCAGCTACACCAACAGCAACTGTCAAGCAGCCACAGCAGCAGGTACACCAACAACAACTGTCCAGCAGCCACAGCAGCAGCTACACCAACAGCAACTGTCAAGCAGCCACAGCAGCAGCTACACCAACAACAACTGTCAAGCAGCCACAGCAGCAGCTACACCAACAACAACTGTCCAGCAGCCACAGCAGCAGCTACACCAACAGCAACTGTCAAGCAGCCACAGCAGCAGCTACACCAACAACAACTGTCCAGCAGCCACAGCAGCAGCTACACCAACAGCAACTGTCAAGCAGCCACAGCAGCAGGTACACCAACAACAACTGTCCAGCAGCCACAGCAGCAGCTACACCAACAGCAACTGTCAAGCAGCCACAGAGCAGGTACACCAATGCACAGACACACAGTACCAAGCATGTCAAGCAGCCCACGGGCAAAACATGCAGGTACACCAACAACAACTGTCCAGCAGCCACAGCAGCAGCTACACCAACAGCAACTGTCAAACAGCCACAGCAACAGCTACACCAACAACAACTGTCCAGCAGCCACAGCTGCAGCTACAGCATCAGCATTTATTCGTTTTAAAATTGTCTACTTATTCATATCAGAACACTGTCTAAATACATGTATGGGTAGAGTACTGCTTGGGTGGTTTAGGTTTGTTGGTTATTTTGTTCAGATTTATGGGTTATTTGGTGAATTTTAGACATCAGAAGAGTCCATAGTGGGTGTGACTACAGTGACATCACCTAAGGTTTATGATGTTAGACAGGCATGGGGGGATGTTTCTAAATGAGTCCACTGATTGTTTGCTAACTAACTACTGTAAGAATTCTCTTAGCTTACACAAGCACACAATTTCTCGACACTAAAATATTATACGTCTCAAGTGCATTGTGGCAACCTTGACATTAAGTGAAAAACATTGTAAAAACATTGAGCAGTTTTATCCCCATAAAATAAATCTCAAGTTATCAAGATTATCAATAAATCCTAGTTATACTTTAATGTTTATAATCATTTCATGATTTTAGTAGGTTTAGAAATGTATTAAATAATTATTGATTTATATCAATATTGATTTATTTAAATTTTTTAAAATATTTATTTTACATAAATACTTATTTATTTATGCTTACTTTATAACTGACTAGATTGTGTAGCGTTGTCTCCACCATCATCACCAGTGTGAATATATGGAATATGAGTGTGCGAATGTTTTTTATGATTTATACTGACCACAAGATAATGTTCTCTCCTTTGAGAAATTCTATAAAATAAAACTGTCTTGTATTTTGTTCGATGCTGATCTTAAATGACCCTGACCTTACGAAGTTGATAGTCATCCAGAATCTGTCCGCGTTCATTCGTGTGTCGCCTCCAGGTGTCCTCGTCGACCATCTCATAAGCGCCCTCCTCAGGGTGGGAGTGGCCGTCAGGGAGATAGGGGCGGATGACAGTGAACTGTCGACATGACGCGTCACTCTCCGATTTTTTCTGTCGGATAAGAGAAGATTTTTAAGGCCATGTCCTGGAATAAAATCTACTCCGCCCCTTAACAACAAACAGTTGCTCTTTCAAATGAGGATACTGCCAAAAATATTTAAATAACTTATAACATCAAATGAAGCCTTTAAATCTGACATGTCACGGAAACTCCAGCCATGGTGTTGGTGTAATCTAGTGCAGCGTAGTCACGCAGTGTCTTGTAAATAATGCTGAGAATGCTGGTGATCCCAGCAAACATCGGCAATGTTGTCCACGACTGACGTCACAATTCTGCCCCTTGTGGCATTTCCAGAAAACAGACATTTCCAAGCCGGTGCCATGACAGCACCCATTTATTGTAAAAAAAATAGTATTTAATCAAACTTATGATTTCGGAGTTGTCATTATATTGCATGATACATATGAACATGTATATTTTTTATAGTTACCAACTTTTATGGCGAAATATTACGTTTAATCGGAGGTTGTCAATTCCACGATTGTTTGGTAAATAAATAATAAATAAATAAATACCCACTAGTTCAGTTGATTAAGGACAAATCCAAAGACAAGTACTACAAAAAGTAACTAATCAACTACGAGTACATTAAGTTAAATCTAAGCATATTTATATCAATAATATTATCATGTAAGTGCCATGTTAACCTTTTTGAAGAGGCCAAGGTGGGTATTCACTGTTGTATTTCACACAGGCCAAAGTGTAGATATTTTGGCAACTACAACTGGCCAAGTCCAAGTACATGTGTATGTACACATTTCTGACTACACCACCGCCCAATATATTGCAATTAGAATTGTTAGCCTGCAAAAATAAACCACTCAGGTCACAAATAACTTCTGTTACATTAAAACAGATTCCAAATGGGTTAATCACAACATTCTTAGGCATTTAGCCCAGTCACAATATTCGCATAATTACTTATTTTATATTAAACACACTCAATTCAGAAAATGGTGTGTAAATTTAACTCAGGCAAACATGTTCATGATTATCATTCCAACTCCAGGCCAACTATTTGGGAAGTATTCAGACATGCAGAGTTTCATGAGTAAACGTTGTTCCTCACACACTGCCAGGATACCAGTCTACTTAACTACCTGGTAACTGGGTCAACTAGTGATAAAAACTGCACAGACTTAAACTAACAGCAACAGTAGAACAGTCTATGCTAGGAGCTCTACTTTTAAAATTACCACACAAATTGAAGTCCATCAGTTATTCTGTCCCAAGCACTTCACCAACTGCTGAAGGTGTCTCCTTGATTTATTTATCCATTATTCAAAACAAGTTTGCTCTGAAGTATTTGATTAGTTTAAGTAACATGCAGTAAAATTTACATAAAATAGGCATAGGTTTATTAAAATCTTCGAGACTTGACTATTGTTATTATGTGTAAAATTAGCCTTGAGGTGACATATGGTGTATTTGGTAAACTTATTTTGCTACTTTTTAACTTATTTTGGTTTGGTCAGACCATACTAGGTTTGGTCAGACCAAACTAATTTAATAGTTTACACATGATTAAATATTTTAGTTTAACATAAACATCAAGCTTGCACAAATAGGCATGTTATATTCAATAAGATATACGTACAATTTTTCACAAAACAATATGGACCAAACACTAAACATTCTGTGGGTGCTTCTTTAAAATGTTATCTTAAATCAGGGGCACTCAACTCACTTTGTGTTTTGGTTGTGCTAGAAATGTCCAGTCTTCAAAGACACTGGCCAGTCGCTCCAGGCCACCATGATGAAAGTGCAGGATCTTGTACTGGCTTTCTCGACTGGCGATCACTAACTGTCCACTGGTTGGGTCATCCTCACAGTAGAATATGCGCAGTGACCGCATCTGACCTACACATGACCACATGGATTGGTCAACTTGTTCATATTTTATGATTGTTTAAGTCCTGTTATGGCATTGAAATGTAAAACGTGTACATAAACAGACACACGCTGACTCAGATGTACACACACACACCATGCACGCACGCACACGCACGCACGCATGCACACAGACTCAGATCCAGACTCAAGCACACACACACACACACACACACACACACACACACACACACACACACACACACACACACACACACACACACACACACACACACACACACACACACACACAAATACACACACACACACACAATACACACACACACACACACACACACACACACACACACACACACACACACACACACACACACACACACACACACACACACACACACACACACACACACACACACACACACACACACACACACACACACACACACACACATGCTTAGCTGTATAAAAAGTATACCACATAAATTATTTAAATGTCATAAAACAGAATTATTATGTAGCTTTATATTCTGACATAAAATTATAGGTGTTCAAGAAACCACTCACCTAGATCGACAGAGAAGACGCCGCACACCTGTTCCCGGGCCGATTTATGTACCACCCCCTCGTTGCTGCCCCCATACGTGACAGAGCTCGCCGGAAACGACATATTCTCTATGCACGTCATCTGCGGACTATTTCCTGCTGCATCACCTGACTCCGTCACCAACCGGTACGGTGGTGGCGTGATTGGTGACGGAGGACACGAATCGGGTCCGGAAGTAGATCCGGATGACGACGAATCACCACCGGGACTGTGAAGGCTAGAGGGCACCACATCCTTATCGACGACGTTGATGCTGAGCAGTTTGAGATCGAGGGAGTCTTTGAGGCGTTCAACCGACTGTCGACTGACTGTCGAGGATGCGGGATGTTGAAGGTTCACACTCTCATTGACGGACTTTGAGTTGGCAGCCACAAGTTCCTGAAGCATCTTGTTGTAGTGTTCCCCTGTTGGACTAGGGTAGGTCGAGTCAGAGCTCGCCCCAGGGCTGTCCGACTCCACAACGTTCGTCTGTTTAGTGCATTTAGAAGACACGACACTGTTGTTATCTTCTGCGGTGTCAAAGGCCGAATCAGACGCATCCTCTGTCACAACCGTCAAACTGTCACCATCCATCTCGACGCTGGCGACAGAGTGACCCGAGCTCAGTCGTTGTTTCCCGATGCGACACTGCTGCACCAACGTTTTCGCTGCCCCCACTGATTTCAAATTGTTGCCTAGCAACATATTTAATTGCGTTTCCGTGCTCGGACTTTCACTCTCCGACGACAAACTGGTTTCACTTGCGACACCAGGTGACAGCACATTACCAGCAAGATTGTTACTTTTTCCAACATCGCCACCAACAACATTACTGTGTAAATCATTGACGTGTTTTCCGACACTGACTTTACCGACCATGTTGTGCTGATCTTTCAAGTTATTTTCTTTCACGATAAACTTGTCTGGAGCCTCTGTTGCAGAGTTTCTGATGACTTCATCACTGGGGCTGCTTAATCTCACCTTTCTCTGACAGAACAATTGGTCAGCGTCCCCCGCCCCATCGTCCGCAGAGGGGGTTGGGGTGGACCGTCCAGCATACTCCTGACGTGGTGACCGCCGTGGACTTGGCCTTGCATGCATCGGGCTGTTCTCAATGCTTCTAGGGTTCTGTTTGAGGGCTGAGTTCGGAATCCAGGTTAGGATTAATGTAGACCCCAACACCTGCAAACAGATTTGATTATGCAAACAATTTCTTCAATTATAAGAGTTTTGTTAAGCATAAAATATGTTTGTAACTGGAAATTAATTACATGGAAGGAAGAATAAATGCTGGATTTTTTTAGCAGAATATTATAGTATTTGTCTTTCTATTAATAAGTCAGATCTATCCATATGATTCAAATCATCCCCCGACTCAAATCATGTCCTGATCCACATCAAGCCGGATGACTAAAGCAACTCGTTAATGACTCAAGTCAGCCTTTACAACTCAAACCAACGCCTTTGTGTTGAATCAACACCTACAGTTTGAATCAAGACCCATGACCAAAGCTAACTCATTATTAACTCAAGTCAACCAACGAGGCCAACCCCTATGACTCAAGTCATCACCAATGACTCAAGTCAACCCCCATAACTCAAGTCAACCCTTTAACTCAAGTCAACCCGTTTGACTCAAATCAATCCCTGTGACTCAAGCCATCTAGTCACCGTCAAGGACTCAAAGCCAACTGAAATTATTCTAGTCAACTAGTTGGGTTGTCCACTCACCTGGTCATCTTGAGAGCGGACATTCAGGTAGCCGGGATGATGCTCCAGGTTGGCACTGAGAGCAGCTGGGGGGTGGACACACACGTTGTTCTTACAGTAGATGATCTCGCCATCTAGTGGCGACGGTTTCTCTGGCGTTGAGAAGCCGAGTAGTGTCGAGGCCTTCTTGAAGAACCCCGTAAACGAAATCAACGGCGACGCCATGGCTCACTGCCCGTGTTCGACACCAGGGGGCATCTCAACTACATCGTCTCCCAGGCAACATGGCGGACAAGGTCACCTGTGATAAAAGAAAAGTAAGCAGTTAGTAAACGTGTCCTTGTCACTATATCACTTAAAGTCAGAGATAAAAGGTGTCTAAATATTAATTTTGATAAGAACTATTTACACTCTCTACTGGATGGATAAGTTCAAGTGTTTGTCCGTCTCTGTTGCAATCATATCACCGTTTTATGGTTTTCTAGTTATCCATGGAAAACACTCATAATTTTCACAATAACTTTGGACATGGCCAGGCTGGATGTGATGTCACTATATTACCCTTTATACAATACCCACTGAATCATATAAATATATTTGTATGATCCGTGGAAAACACAAGTCGTATTACTTACATCATACAAGTCGTCATGTCCTCTGTGAACTGTTTACTAAAGTTAGCCAAACAAAGTAGTTTAGATTTCGTCCAATCAGAAGATCAGCTCTTTTTCAAAACGTGGCACATCAAAAACCACATCCAATTGTGTGACTTACACTGCAAGCATGGATCACTCTATACATCATAGTACACTTTAGGAAAATCAATATATATACACACTGTACAGTTGTTTTTATTAGATCTTCATTTCCGATCATTTTGAGGTGACATCTGCTTTATGAGATTGTTTTTCACAATTATCAACTCACATACCAAGCACACAAAATGCCTGGAAGACTAATTCTGGAAGTATTAATTTAAAAAATGCATGCAAGTAAACGACTGTAAATAAATGTTTGTAAACATTACAACTGTGGTTATGTACCATCCCCAAACTCTGACACAAACCTTCTTGGCTTTCAATATGGAAAATTATCAACGTTTAAAGTTGAGGCGAGAGAAAGGCATGGCGATCTGAAAATGTATGTCTCATAAGAATATTACTCTGTGTCTGTGAACAACCCCATATAATGATAATAACACAAGTTTTATTAGCAACTCAACTGAGTTGGATTGACATAATGATAACACTGGCAAACATGCATGGCTAATACGCAGTCTCTGTGCATAACAGACACACATTTACAGAGACAACCCTATCCACTGAGCGAGGCCAATGTTATCAGGCAAATGCCAAACAATACTGACCTACGAAATTCCCAAGTGGTCAGAGCATTTGCTGCAACGGGCCACAGCAGTGCCTATTGACTTTAGTCTTTCGAGCCTGCTCAAAATTTATCTTGTATAATTACACGGTAGACCAGTCATTGACACACTGGCTTTGTGTTGGGTGATGTAGGTTTCTTGTTTGCATAACACCAAGAGAAGCCAGATCAATGTATGTAACATGCCTGGCTTTGGTTCATTCATGTTGCCATGGTTACTGTGGGATTAATTAAGAAATTAATGTTGACATTCTAAATGGCTGACTACTTTCCAAACAACTGATAATTACATTTGTATGTTCATTCATTTTTTTGGACAATTTGAGCTCAGATCTGCCAACTAGGGACGTATTAAAAAAACACTGGGGACGTATTTAAGAAAACTTGGAGACGTGTTTAAGAAAAACTGGAGACGTGTTTATGAAAAACTGGAGACATATTTAAGAAAAACTGGAGACGTATTTAAGAAAAACTGAAGACGTATTTTTTTTAAACTGAAGACGTGTTTAAGAAAAACTGGAGACATATTTAAGAAAAACTGGAGACATGTTTAAGAAAAACTGGTGACGTGTTTAAGAAAAACTGAAGACGTATTTTTTTAAACGGAAGACGTGTTTATGAAAAACTGGAGACATATTTAAGAAAAACTGGAGACGTATTTAAGAAAAACTGAAGACATGTTTAAGAAAAAACAATGATAGTTATGTTTTGACTTTTTAATATGTTGAAGAGCACAATGGCTCAGGAGTAGAGCTGCAGACTCTTGACTTATAGAACCTGGGTTTGACTCCTGAGTTGCCGTGTTAAACCTAAGGCCAGTTGTTTCAACTGCAGCCCGGCTGGATGCTTCCCACGGAGGTCAAGACAGTGTTTGGGTGAACAGGTCTGTCAAAGACTAAGGTGTAAAGTGCTTTGAGCAGTCCTGAGGACTGGATACTGCAAGTGCCGGTGTCAGATAGTATATTGACCCGCGTAGAAAAGTGACCTGGGGGTCAAAATACCGTGAAAATACTATAATAGAAAATTGACCCCTACTATGGAAAAATGACCCACCCCTTGTTTCTTTATGGATCTTTATTTTTTTATGTATTTAAGTAGTAATCACATTGAGAGTAATGTTTTGTTGATATTTATGCAACATTCCACTTTGATTGATAGATTAATAATATTATGATTATTCATAATACTGTTTTCCAATGAAAGATCTCCTTTTTAAACTGACAATGTTCAATTGACATATTTCGTAGACACTTGCACCAACACCAGTATTATATTTCGTATCCAATTCCATGGGAAACATTCTGCTAACTGCTTTAGATAAATGAAACAAGGTCGGGGGGTCATATTTCTATGGTATAGTATATTGACCCGTGGCTCATAATAGTCAATGTTATAAAATATTTGGCAATTTATAAGGTTATGTGATGGTGTATGATTCATACAAGCATTACAATAAATATCCATTTGATAAATACCAAATAAATATTTTACAGTAAGGGGGGTCATATTTCTATGGTATAGTATATTGACCCGTGGCTCATAATAGTCAATGTTATAAAATATTTGGCAATTTATAAGGTTATGTGATGGTGTATGATTCGTACAAGCATTACAATAAATATCCATTTGATAAATACCAAATAAATATTTTACAGTAAGGGGGTCATATTTCCCATGATAGTATATTCCTGCTCATAAACTCAATGTTAATTTAAATATTTTTTGGCACTTGCACAAACCAGTTTTTATATTTCGTATCCAATTACCATGGGAAACCCTTTGCTAACTGCTTAGATAAATATTACAAGGGCGGGGGGTCATATTTCTATGGTATAGTATATTGACCCGTGGCTCATAATAGTCAATGTTATAAAATATTTGGCAATTTATAAGGTTATGTGATGGTGTATGATTCGTACAAGCATTACAATAAATATCCATTTGATAATTACCAAATAAATATTTTACAGTAATGGGGGTCATATTTCTATGGTATAGTATATTGACCCGTGGCTCATAATAGTCAATGTTATAAAATATTTGGCAATTTATAAGGTTATGTGATGGTGTATGATTCGTACAAGCATTACAATAAATATCCATTTGATAATTACCAAATAAATATTTTACAGTAAGGGGGGTCATATTTCTATGGTATAGTATATTGGTGAACCATTTACCTCATCTAGTCAACTGCAATTGCTAAACCAGTTGAGATTTACTACCAAGTTCACCAAATAATAGGATACACCGACTCCCTTGCCAAAGAATAAAATAATTGGATGGCTTTTTTTAATATCAATGACATTTGCTAACAGAAAATTTAAAAAAAAAATTTAAAATATATATCCATAAAATATGGGGGTGGGTCATTTTCTGTAGGGCAGGTCATTTTTCTATAACTGAAAATCTATGGAAAAGTGACCCGGGGGTCATTATTCTATATACATGTAGAATAGTGACCCGCGGGTCACTTTACCCCTGGGTCAATAATCTATAATGACACCGGGTGTCTACATTAGTCTACGATGACATCATTTTGTATTTAAAGATTGTCGCCCAGATAATTAACTCTAGATGGCAGGTGCATGGACAAGGAAGCCGTTTAGCTTATCAAGAGGCCTATCTTATCCTACCTTATCTATGTAGGTCCCAACACATGCACATTGATTTTGTTTTAAAACCCATTCACACTACTAGTACCCACATGATCACCAGGTAATCTGGTCCATTCATTGACAGTCCTTTGTCGCTTGTGAAAAAGAGTGTATATTACTGTATAAGTGCATTATGTAAGACAACCATAAGCTGGCACTCATGCAAAGTGTTCAATGAATTGTTGGGTAGCTACATTTGTTGATGGTTTGGATAAAATTATAAACAGCAATGGTTTCCAGACTGGAAGCATTCACTGCAATTTTCTGGCTACCAACCTGTAGAAATATAAAACTGGACAGAACTGGTGCAAACTGACTTTGGTTGTTTTGTTTCTGCTTTACCTTTAAAGTAAAGGTACAGGTAAGTTCTTATATAGCGCAGTATCCGGTCTTCAGGACTGCTCAAAGCACTTTTACACTTTACATCCCTGGCGGACCTGTTCAATCAAACACTGTCTCAACTTCTATACAGAAACATCCAGCTGTATGCTACAATTAATGCGTGAAGACTGCTTGTACACATATCCACCACTGTCTACAGCCAGGTACTCATTTATACAGCTGAGTGAACTGGAGCAATGTAGAGTGAAAAAACTTGCCAAAGGTTTTAACACTGCAGCACAGGATTCGAACCCAGGTCCTCTTAGGCGAGAGTCCGAAGCTCCACTGCGCTTTACAGGATAACATTTTGCCAGTGCAAATATTTTGTGGTCGACATGTGCATGTGAACTGACACATATACCAGCCAGTGGAGATGTGTCTTATGTACTGACATTAAAAAGAAACACGTGTGAGGTCCATTTTCCAAGCATAATTGATAATAATATTATATGGTTCCTGAAGACCTTGTTTGCTGCTAATTGTTTACCCCTCCACTAGACCACTACCCATCCCAATAAAATTCCTAGTGACCTGCCCACCCCAAACGGGTTTTACCCATCCAAATGTTGGATGGACAGGTCCACTGTATACATAAAGCTACGCCTGCATCAGTACGTATTAGATGATTATTTTCTATGATAATATTTCTTTTAACCCAAAATTAACTTTATGTAGTTCTGAATGCTTGTTACAAAATATAATTTTCTATCACAAACATTTGTAAAAAAAAACATGTCCGCACGCATTTTTACAACTGCAACAAAAACAACTTCCTACAATTTACTTCCAATCATGTCTTGCAGTGTTAGTTAGACCTGGATGCTGTCTTGTGTACACAGTGCTGACCTTGTGTACCAGCAGCTGTACCAATGTGTCACTATGAATAATGCAGTGTTTAATTTCCAGTGTCCTTGTATTAATTCTCCAGCAGACTTCATGTTGTGTTAGTTGCAGTTCCGACCAGAGGTCATGTGACCTCTACACAATTCAACAACTTAAGTAGAAGACTTTGTAATTTTAAATAAAACACATTTGATCTTTCCGTTACTCACGTTATACGTGGCTTTCTATTGTTAAAATGCAATGCTACCAGGATACTTTAATTAGATAGCTTTTCCAAGATTAAAAAAAAATTCCTTATGTCAAATTTATCCTTGAATTTATAACAATGAGGGCTGTGGTGGGTTCCCAGACAGGACAAACCTCAAATGTTGGATAAATTATTTCACATGTAATCGATCATGCACTATTGCAGAGTGTATTACCAGTAATATGTTTACTTAATAGCTAGCTATTTACTACATTTTTACATCCCAGCTGCATAGCTACATAGAAAGCTGCCATTAAAATAAGTACCCTCTATTTAACTGCATGTAATATTTCAGTTGGTGATGAAGCCCGCAATGTGGACACCACTTTGCATAAATGGCTGTCATCATATCTCACAACACTTCATCCCAATAACACTGCTCTAAGGCCAACCAAAATAGCATGGGTGTTTATTTGACAATTAGCCAATATGAGGTTTTCTGATCTCCTAAAAATTCAAGTGAACGCGTTTTGGCCAACTTACTTTGAATACCATTCAGGATTTAAGGAGGTTAAAGGGTTTATAAAATAATGATGATAAAATTATCTGCTCTCATAATAGTAGTTATTTCTCATGTGAATTTAATATTATGGTCAACAACTGGCCATAACTATGTCAAATGCAACTTTAACAATACCCACTACCCACTGCTAACTGTTGGCCGTTGTCATGGCAGCGTTGGGGAAACAATGACAGTCCAAAGGAGACATCTTATCAAGTGCCAAACTAGTGTATCAACTCTGAACACTAAGTGCAAAATGAGTTTGTTATTTATAGAATGGATGATTGAAACTAGCTCTAGTCAACTCTTTGTTATTTTAATAAAGCACATGTTATTTTATTCCACCAACTGTGGGTGTCAATACTTAATGGAAGGTTGTGTTCTGATCTTTTTTTATTATTAGCAGGAATTTCACTGGGACCAATTTAGTAAGATGTACAGGTTCAAGCCAACATCAAAAGAATAAGTGCCAACTGTAAGCCAACTGTAAGCCAACTGTAAGCCAACTGTAAGCCAACTGTAAGCCAACAGGAAGCCAGTGGGAAGTATTTACAAAGTGACTGTTTTGTTTACAATCTGAACATTTTATGAGTCGAAATTCAAAAATGTGAACAATCTTTCGAGTGTATTACAACAATGTTTTGTGCAATTTAAATTTAACTGCTAACATCAACAATTCATATTTGTTACTTGATGAGGAGTGAGCATCTGTCAGACATTCACAATGGTACAGTTTTGAAAATGAACAAACTTGATTCGCCATGTGCTAAATCAATTCAGGAATATAGTTATTACTGAACTGAGCTAATAGGTTTTCTCACCACGGATCCGGAGTGCTAATCAAGTTGTGATCTGATACTGTTCTTGTGTAGACAGTGTAATGCATTAGTGTGAACACAATCTTTAGTTCTGCTAACAAGTTGTAACTGGTCTGGGTATTATATATATATATATATATATATATAATTGTGGCTCAGCCATTATTATTGCAGAGGCTTGTCATCACGAAGTATCAGACGCACAATATAAAGGTACCATTGGTGATTGTTTAATGAAGGAAATGTGATGACTTAACATTACATGTGTACTAGTCTTCTGTGTGTAGCATAATCACTGGTATCATGGTATGACTGTGTATTGAAAAGATTGGTCATAACATTAACTACATGTGTGCCACAACATGCCATGCACACACATGAAGGATTGCCGTGGTTTGCACAATTCGCTACGTTTGGTCGATCTGAAGAAAAAAAAGAAATACACTCTAGGGATGACACTATTTTATTTTGGATGCATTTTTTAAATGGAAATAATTGCTATGAATAATATAATTTTCACTTAACATCTTGAAAAACTGTTTTTAAATGTACTGGTGGTGATCAATGTGTAATTAATACTGTCCAAATCTTTGCAGATTAAACGACACCCAAAACACACTGATGCTTAAATAAATTATCATTATTTTCTTAATTTTTAAATTGTGGTTTCCATACTTATAAATAAAAGTGTTAAACAAGTGCTGGGTAGGTGTGTATTTGTAAATATTTAATATAAATTAGTTTACACCATTCCATTGCCAGTCCGATGTTTTAAGACTAATTATCTGAGTACCAAGACATCAAGACTAGGAAGGCTATAGCCTGGGGAGCTCTCCACCTACTAAAACTAATATTGAAGTCTACTCTCTCAAGCCAAATCAAACACTGACTATTCATAGCAATAATATTATAGTCAGTACTCCTATATGGGTGTGAAACTTGAACTATGGCAAAAAAACATACCAAACAACTTCATGTTGCATTTAATGTTCACTGGCAACAACGTCTGACCAACAGAGAACTGTATGGTAGAATGTGTAGTCACTGATAACATAAAAAGAAGAAAACTGAGATTTGCCAGACATTGCTATAGATATAAAGACGAAGTGGCATCTATAACAATCTTGTGGCAACCAGCTCATGGAATGGCCAAGAGAGGTAGACCAGCAGCAACATGCAGAGACAGTTTGAAGGACGATGTAGGCCTACAGGTGGAAGACATAAAGCAACGGTAGACCGCAGGGCCTGCAGAATGATTGTTGAAGCCACAAATGTTCGACCCCAGTGGCTGACATGAGAAAGAAAGAGAGATCTGATTACTGCATCATACTATTATGTAGCCATGTTTCAACATGGATCAGTTGATCATATTGCTACTTTCTATAATATTATATATTGTAGTATTAAAACTGGATCACTTTTGCTTTCCACTTATTTTTTACCACAACTGGTTAAAAAAAAAATCTGACTGTTCCACAACTCACAAACGCTACATAAGACTACATTAAATCAGCTGCATGTACCAGTTACAGGACTGATTCAATTGGTTGCAAAAATTATCTTGAAACTAAACTAGAAAAAAAGTTGATTTTGGGTGACCCTTTAAGTCATTCTAACGAGTCTCACAGACCAACTCAGTGGTCACTTGTGGTGCCTCATGCTCTGGTCATTATTCCATTCCATTATGTAATTAATGGTAATGATCTAATAGTGACGGACCAGCTAGCTTCAGTAATCCGATGTTGAGGATAAGTACACAATCCCTGAAGACAACAGAATGGATCTCACTAGAATCGGTATTAGTATGATGTAAGCTTTGACCTTTGTTCCCTGGGGCAAGCGCATTATTTAATATAATTTCCACCACTATCTACAGCCAGGTACTCATTCGAGCGCTCCAGGTATTCATTCCCTCCATGGGGAGTCAGGCGCTGTAGCATTACACCGCTGCTTTCCACAGATACACCAATCAAAAGGGAGACTGACCTCCCACGAGCGCCTGTTAACCCAGTATTGATTCTCACAATGCGAATGTTAACTTGTGACAGCTTTATGAGTACTGGGAGTATTTATTACATCTGCATTATGCGAGGGTGTCATATAAACACAAAGGAACTATGTATGATATTAAATAGGCATGTGTTATTCCACATAAATATGTAGCACATATTGCAATAATGAGCATTTCCAGTATCCCAAGAAGTATGTCAGATCACACCTTATTTAAATGGAATTCATTCATGGCTTTTGCTAGCTAAAAGCATATTTACCTGTGTATATGAAAATAAATCTGTATCATCAATGTGATCATATAACACCATGTGCAGATGATCTATACTCTTTAATTATATGCTGACTTATAATTATAAGCTGGTTCCACACAAAAAACTATGCAACCAGTATTAATGGATTACTTAAACATAATTAAGAACATCAAGAATTTGTGTGTGAAATAACTTGGCATATTTTTCTCTGACAGTGGCATCTGATATTTTGATTGGGATACAGTGGAAAACATTCGGTCCATAAACAGCAAGAACAATTCATCTAGCCCATAGTGTGTTGTCATTAATGCATGACTTAATTCTTCTGAATCAGATTATAGCTGTCGTCTTGCTTACCAAAATGTGCAGTGACAAGACTTACAACATGGCTACTGGTCGACTGTTTTTATTATATAAACAATGGCTATATATTATGTTAAAGTGAAGATATTTATCTCACCTCAACAATGATTTGCATTTTGTGAGCTAGTTATATGGTGGATTGGTAGTAAAGATTAGTTTATGTTTTTATTGTGTCAGTAGCCATATTACCCAAATGGATGTAGAAAACTCACGGTTTTGCACTTGTCTGGCCAATAGTCTTAATTTACAGAAACTCACATGTGTTGTGGTAACTGCTGCCAAAGCATGTGTCATTTGATGGAGCAAGAATTTTGCAATAAATTTGTTTATTGGATATAATAACTGGAACTTAGTGCGCAGGTTTTACTAGTTGCTTATTAAATACAGTTGGCATGTGTTCATAGAAGTTTGTTTAAATTCTATTCTGTCCTAACAATGATGAGGTGAGAGGCGTGGATAATGTTGTAAGCGGCGTGGATAGTGTAGTGGTTAGCATTCCGCCTGTCACGCCGACGGCCCGGGTTCAATTCCCTGTCACGCCAGGCATGGTATATTTATATTTTTGCAATTGCTATACTCATATTTTATATATTCTATTTCTTGACCATTGATGAATAATATAAATTACAACACTGCAACCTTTGTTGTAATTAAGGAACTGAACTAGCTGTAGAAGATAAAACTAAAATGTAATCAATAATTTAGCTATTCATAATCATAATTATGTTTTACTTGTAATGTTATTATATTTATTTCTTATAACTTTTAACTACTACAGTCGACGCTACTGGACAGAGATTTATTCTATATAAAGTTTATTATCATTTATCATGCATAGCAACTATATATATAGTCAAAGATTCTTTCCAACCTGCTCTGCAAATACCGCAACTGTTTCCAAAATTTGCAGAGCAGAGCAGTGATGCCACAGGTCAGCGAATAGTGGCAGATTTACAGAGCTGCTCTGCGAATAGCCTCATCCATATTTAAAAGCACAGCGACAGCCATGCACTGGGACAGTTCCTGCATGTTTGCCTGCTAGTGCTAGCCATGCACCGTCTGTATCTATGTGTCCTCACTCCTAGGCTAAGAAATACTGTAGACAATGACAACGGAAATCTAATGCGTCAATGTGCCGCATTTACCGTGGAAAAAGTCACAAGGCCAATTAAGGTGATCAGCAGATTACCGGATCCATAACAAGGTCTGATGTCTGGATGCAGACCGTGGACGTGGTTGACACTGACAGTGACAGCTAATCTGAACTGAAGCGAAGGACACACCCACGGGTTTGACAGATGCTACAACACTGTCGCCAGTACTAGTTTGCTCGCAAAGCCTACTTTTACACATGCGGGAAGAATACTGCAGTCATAATTGCAACTTGGAAAATGTACGCAAAATAGTACGCACCTGGGTAATCACGTTTATTCGGAGGACACAGACTAGTTATCGACGAAAAGCAACAGCCCAGCCTCCGTACCAAGTAATCTGTGATCTCATTGGCCAACAGCGGCACCACATTCCCATCCTACTTTACTTCCAATTGTACAAGATATATTCTTCACCACAAAGTATGAAACATTAGTCAGTGTGCCGTGCAAAATAGGTCATCGCACGCACAATTAATTTCAACATTAATGTCCTTGCTCACTGTCCATGGAATTTGTTGACAAACGATTTGCAGATGAAAAACACGCTTCGTAATGTATCTAACACGGGAAGACGAACTAAACGGGGGTATGCGGTAATATTTTAGGGGCATACTAAAAGGCGGGCCACAATTGGCAGACCGCGCGGAAACGGCAGACCACATTCACAAAGATTCCACTGATCGGTACGCTCCATGTTTACGAGCTTTGTTGTTGTTTGCGAGTCCGTAAATATTGGACACTTTTATTATTGTGTTGTACTAACAATTCTAAATGTAATACCGAATGGTATTACTTGTATTTAAAAAATCCTACAAATAAATTAAAGTGTTAGGCCTTACTAATTAACTCTACGAGTATTCGCTCAGTCAAAAACAGAAATCCCACATAGTCATAGGTGATAGACGGCAGCTGCATAGTATCGGTTTATTTAAATCGTTTGATGTAATGACTCGCCTAAAGGTACATTTGTTCATAAGGCACTAATTCCCGTTATTGAATACCGAAACGGTCACCTGACAGGTGAGGAATTCTGAGGCTCCAGCCATCTTTTGGTGTTCTTTGATCTACTGTGAAAGGGCATATATGTGGATTGATCTCAGATTGTACTGCTAGCTGCATATTTGTTAGTGGGTGGGTGAGTAGTTCGTGTTATTGAGGGTTATTTAATATAATGTACTTCACTAAGATCATGGACGTTATATCTGAGGCTAGCTGTCTTTTGATGTAACAACTCGCCTAACGGTACATGTTTTCATAGGACATTATACACTTGTTATTGGATGCCGGCCTTTGGTGAGGACATTTGAATGTTGATGGACATTATCTCTTCACAAGTGTACGTTAATTGTAGGTCTAGTTATTACTAGCACTGAGACTCATTAGTACTTATGCTACTTATTACAATCACACTCGTTTTATCACCCCCATCAAAATTATAACACTGATATGACCTATAGGTATGTTAATAAAAAAAATTAACATAAAATAAAAATATAAAACAATATATAAAAAGTAAGGCATTTGGTGAAGACATCTGAATTCAATTCAATAACTTAATTCCGGAATCCATATAAAAAACTTAAGTATATAAATAAAGCATTTAATAACATAAAAATATTAATAAATGTTTAATAACATACAACATATTTAAATAAATGTAATAACATTAAAACTATTAATATGGATGTAGGCCATATACAGTCATATGCATGTTAAGATTTATTATATAAATGTTATATAAGCTGTACATGATGGTATATACATGTATTACAAATATATATATATATATATATATATATATATATATATATATATATATATATATATATATATATGAGATGTCATTGTTGAAGTGAAATAGTAATACTAAGAATACTTACTGTGTTGGTGAAAATAAAAACAAACAAACAACAAATCCAATAATTGTTATTTCGCCTTTCAAACATTGTACATATATGCTAACTTGTAGTACTGTAGTTAAATTTGTTTATTACATGTGTGTTATTATTGAAAGACATCTCAACATCACAAGAACACCGTAAAAACAAAAAACTTTAAGGCGCCAACTAGAACAAGGTCCCCCACGTAAACACGGAGCGTACCGATCGGTGGCATCTTTGTGAATGTGGTGAATGTGGTCTGCCGTTTCCGCGCGGTCTGCCAATTGTGGCC
>JAODUO010000875.1:70000-142500 GCA_025642075.2 Ridgeia piscesae | reverse complement strand
AAGTCTGTATGATGAGCTTCGGAAATGTCTGTATGATGAGCTTCGGAAAAGTCTGTATGGTGAGCTTCGGAAATGTCTGTATGATGAGCTTCGGAAATGTCTGTATGATGAGCTTCGGAAAAGTCTGTATGATGAGCTTCGGAAATGTCTGTATGATGAGCTTCGGAAATGTCTGTATGATGAGCTTCGGAAATGTCTGTATGATGAGCTTTGGAAAGGTCTGTATGATGAGCTTCGGAAATGTCTGTATGATGAGCTTCGGAAATGTCTGTATGATGAGCTTCGGAAATGTCTGTATGATGAGCTTTGGAAAAGTCTGTATGATGAGCTTCGGAAATGTCTGTATGATGAGCTTCGGAAATGTCTGTATGATGAGCTTCGGAAAAGTCTGTATGATGAGCTTCGGAAATGTCTGTATGATGAGCTTCGGAAAAGTCTGTATGATGAGCTCGGAAATGTCTTGGGTGAGCTTTGGAAAGTCTGTATGATGAGCTTCGGAAATGTCTGTATGATGAGCTTCGGAAAAGTCTGTATGATGGGCTTCGGAAATGTCTGTATGATGAGCTTCGGAAATGTCTGTATGATGAGCTTCGGAAAAGTCTGTATGATGAGCTTCGGAAATGTCTGTATGATGAGCTTCGGAAATGTCTGTATGATGAGCTTCGGAAATGTCTGTATGATGAGCTTCGGAAATGTCTGTATGATGAGCTTCGGAAAAGTCTTGTTAACAATATTTGGGCCAGTATCTTTTTGGGTGCGCGAGTAAATTTTCAAATCTACTAGCGCCCCGGGCCAGTGGATACAAAACCTTAATGTCGAAGCCTGATAACTGAGTGAATTTATTTGGTAAAAATGATATACACATAATAAGTTGCAAAAGCAAATAAAGCAGAAGCTATATATATATATATATATATATATATATATATATATATATATATATAATAATAATACAGAGTGTATCACATGAAAGAAAACTGAAGTATATTTATGTGTAATGTGGTCCTCGGATGATGTAAATTTCAGCAGCTAGTTTGCATGTTTTCTACATTTTGTTGCATAAGTTATTTAATATGTCCACACCTTATCAGCAGATGGTTAAGCTTTATTGAAATAGTTGCAGAAATCACATATAACTAACATTACAAGACTTCAATGCCTGTCTGATATGATCCTTTCAAATTCACACAGTCAGGACCCATAACCAGAATTTCAAGGAAAATTATATTATTTTTCATCTGAATGGTTGTCTATGTTTGTTTGGTGCCTGGGATGTAAAAGCAAACAGACAAACAAAACATCAGCAGTTAATTGTGTACACTGTAATCCACCACAGTGATTTGGGTATTAAGTTGCACCAGCCTATTCTGCATACAAGTCAGAAACAACTGACAGATCACGTCCAATAAATTTTGCGATTTGGCAGAGATACATGCCATAAAATTCAACTTGACAGTACAGCTATACCACCTTGACCACTGTGGTCACTGGTCCTTCTCAGTGACTGAATCAACATTGGTCAACAATGTACCATCTGGTGTCACAGACACCAACTCTGTGACAATACTCAAGACCTAGATACTAAAGAAAGCTTTTCTCTACAGCATAATTACAGAAGACTGTTGCTCATTGAAGTGGTGTTTACGTGAATTTAAATTTACTGAGTTAATATTTTATTTGTGTTATTTTAGCTTGTCTCTGCCGTGTATATCTAGCTAATTTATCTAGCCAATGGAGTTGTGTGTTCATTCCTGTATCTATTTTAACTTGTTGGTTTAACATATTTATGTAACTTATTTATTTAGTTCATGTGTATTTTTACTTGTTCTATATTGTTACCACCTTTGAGCTTGTGTTAAAATAATATTTCTCAATATCTGGTTAATTTTCATTGACAAATTATCTAAAGCTAATAAAATACTAAATGTACAGCTGCTTGTTATGTTTTACAGCATCCAGTTTTCAAACCTATTTTCTGACCATGTGATTTTTTAAATTTGCTTAATTTATAGCAACACGTAGAATATACTGAAGTAATTTCAACAAATGAGTTATAATTTCTATGATGTTTGTTTGGTTAAAAAAGTTTTCTCAGGTGTATCACTTAATGGCCTCTGTACAGTGGCAGATCACAATTATTTGGGTGAGAAACATTACATGGTGTGACACCTCTTTTCACAGATGTTGTTTCCGCCAAAGATGATGAGCGCGAAGGGGTCTCAGTAGCAAGCCGCCACGACACTGAAGTGAGTGAATTCACTGTTGGAAGCAAGCCCCAGAGCCCTGTCGGGGAACGTGGTCCTGGAACTCCTCCAACTGGAACTTCTCTGACTGGAACTCCTCCTCCGGAGACTGGCTCTCTCCCCGGTGCGGAGGAAGAGGCACGTGGGTCTTTACCTTCAAGGGGAAGTCGCCCCGGAAGCGGTCAAAAAACCCCTCCTGAGAGCTACCACGAAACCCCCTCTGGAGGCCGTGCCAGCCGTGCCAGCCGTGCCAGCCGTTCGAGGAGTCGTTCCATAAGCCGGTCCCCAACCCGTTCTGATCGCGCTTCACCAAAACCCAGTAGTGAAAAGAAGCCAGGAAGCCGGGAAACTGCTCGCATCACCAGCCCCTCCCATCTCGATAGCAGGCCTGATACCCCCGCCAGTGTCACAAGCCGTGCCAAAAGTATCCGCGAAAAGCGTGCTGAATCTCGTGTCGAAAGCCGCGGCAGTGCACGTGTCAGAGAGGATCGCTCAAGGCCAGCGACCCCGACAAGGACGCCGTCACCTCGCAGGTCTTTAACACACAGAGTCAGATCTGGTTCAGCCATGGACGGAGCTGAAGGTGCTCGGTCAAAGACGCCGTCTCCACAGGAGAGAGAGGTGAAGGATGAGGGTGAAGCACTCGCGCCCCGCTCCCCAAGTAAGTGATGTACACACTGGTACAACACAGAACACTAGGCCACAAGGCACAGAACAATAGGGGACTACTTCACTAAGATAATAATAACATCATAAGGGAAATCTGTCATTAAGCAGAAGATGTTGTTATCTTTAGCATGCTCTTTGAAAAGTTAAAAAATGCTGACCACCGTAGCAAATGACCGCAGATGTGTCGCGGTGGCATGGTAAATGGGATGTTAGTGAAAATAGGTCCTTGAGACAGAGAAATGATTGAACTCAGCATTCTATCTTGTGTCTGCATTTTATTTTGGAAATAAGTAAATTTCTGCTCACTGGATGAAACTAAAAGTACAGACAGCTTTTCATCATTTTTGTTGTCAAAATGGTAAGACAAAAAGGTTTTGCCCTGGGATTTTGTGGTGGAACATTTTCTCCAGGATTGAACTGAAGATACAGGTTGATTACATCTTATGGATTTGATTGTATCTTATGACATTACAGCGTCGGGACGAACAAGTAAGGCATCACTGAGTGGTGGGATGGCATCAGGAAGGGCCACCCCGAGACGTACCAGTGCAACACCGAGTCGGTTGTCAGGGCTTCGCAGCCCTGGACAAGGCAGCGATCAAGGTGGGCTTTTTGGTGTATTTGCAGTCACCGTTCTCTGAAGGACTGTGTTAAATCTTTTATTCAAGATGACATCAGCCATCTTCTTTTGAGTTATTAAAATATTTTTGTTTAAAACTTGCACTGCATAAATTAAAGACATGTACGTGAATCCCATGATGCACATATCCATTTTTTATTCATCACACATCTGTATAACTGATTAGCTAGCATTCATATTCACATAGGTTTCGTGAGTGTAATGTTACATTAATACTATTAGTAGCTTGGTAGTTCTGTAGGTGTTGTCACTCTAAACCGCCACTGTTTGAGTGGTTTTGTATTTTGGTTTTGAACCATTTTGTTTATCCCAACTTGCATATGTTTCTGGAAGAGACACCAAAAATCATTGTAGTCCCTTTTGTATGATTCGTGCCATGGGAAATGAAGGTCCAAAATGCAGGGAAATGGACCAAACCTGAGCACTGAATGAGCTGTTACCAAAACATATGCTGTGATAGTAGAATTAAGCAACACCCGGGCTATATAAAACCGCAAATTATTACTGCATAAATTTAAACTTTGACATTTCTCTTTGCATCGATATAATTATATTAAATGACACACACTTCTGACGGCAACAGACATAACAGTTCCAACTACCGGGTATACGTGGTTATATGGTCTACTTCACTCTTTTTCATTTTTAGTCATAATGTAACACCAAAATGGCCCCAACACACATATTCTCCTAAGTGTGACATATGTTATGGGTAACACCTTGGGTGTGAAACATTCCTTGTCGATTAGTTATCATTTTGTTGTTTTGTTCATATCATATCCTCAAGTCTAGATAAAATGTAAAATATGCATAGTTAATTAATAAACATATTTTGGCATGAAAATAGAGAAAGAGATTCTGTCAAAAAATGTATGAAACGTTCAGCCTGTCTTTCTAAATTTACAGGATCAAAGAGAGGTAACTATTATTATTAGCTTTCGATTGTTGAAATTTGTTTTCCCGCCATCTGCGCGTGAGTATTTAGATGGCGGGTTATGGTGGTTTTATCACTTCAAGTTTGTTCTCGTATAAAGAAACGGTTTATAATAAGTTATGTTGCAATGGATTTGGTATTCCAGATGAGTTGTGAATTGTCCTGGCTTTGCCAGTTTTTGTTACTTAATGTTGCATGATATATTTGTTTTGTCTGATATCCATTTCAATTACAGCCACACATTATACAGTATAGGCCTAGTCTTGTGGACCTCCGGCTTGTGGTAATTGTACACAGTAATATGTATTATTGTTATCATACTGTCAGTTGTGGATATATCTTAGCAAGTGTTTTAGGGCGGGCACATGTACTTAATGCCTTTCACCCGTGCAGTTGTTACAACGTATGTAACTAGGTGATGACATTGTATGTTATTATGTCTTACTTACTTTACTTATAAATGCCTGTTACCCCTTCCGGTCTCCAATGCCCCTGTCCTGGGTTATTGTCTCCAGTTGGTTCCATATGTAGCCCATCCTGCAAATGTCTTCTCCGAGCCCATCCATCCCATCTTCTTTTCCATATTTCCTCTTCCCCACGAACTTCATTACTCCTCTGCCACAGAACCGTGTTTTGGTTTTTGTCCAGCCGTTGAATCCAAAGTAATTCCTCAGGCAATTGTTGGTGAAGGTTTGCGTCCTCTTTGTGGTTTTCGACATTGTCCTCCAAATCTTGGACCCATAACGTCCGTAGAACACATTTGATTGGAGTTGAAGACCTTGACCTTAGTGTAGGCGCAGTGGGTTTCGTATTCCATACATTCATGAGTTGTAGGGATGCTGCTCTAAATTTGCCCAACTCTTGTTACTAAAGGTATTTCATCTGGTTATACGTAAAGAGTTGGCTGCTGTTAAGGTCGTATGCAAATTTACATCTGACTTGTGTTAGCAGCAAAGTAACCACGTTCCTGAGTCACAACTTGATGTCTCAGTGTTGTCATGCACACAAAAAAATTATATATACACCGTATATATATATATATATATATATATATATATATATATATATATATATATATAATATGCATGTATGGTTGCATATCAACATGCACACACTCTCAAACAGTCCAGTGGAAACATCAACATGCAGTCAAGATGTTGCACAATACAAAATAATGTACACTGAAAAAATACATACTCCCAGAACATGATCTCTCAATAGAATATGCTTTACAAAAATCATGTGCCCTTGTCTTAACATGCATTTATTTAGCACAACAAACAACAGCAGATTTGCTGTAAGAAAACCGAATTTCTACAAAAACTTTAACATGTGTCAGTGTCGGTATCAGTTGCCTGTTTCAACAACTAATGCTAAGTGAATAATCGAGTGGTTTATTTTTTGCAGCGTTTGGTGGAGCAAGCTCTTTTACAGATGGTAGGTGAAATAGTGACATTGTTGTAGCACGTAGGCCTATCAAACATCATGGTGCACTCTGCAAAAAACCTGCATGCTACAATTAAACCCTGCACACTCACACTGCCTGGTCAACATGAAGTGCCTATGATAGACATTTTATATACATTTCAAGTAAAAAATCTAAAACTAAACGGCATAATTATTTTAAAAGAATTATGCATTATCATCTAGAAACTAGGATATCTTTTTGAGTGTTAGAAGAAAGAAACCAGGCATGACATCAATGGGGTACAGTAATTGCTGGCTGTGTGTGTTATGGTTGTTTTCTATAGTTGTTCTAGATTTTGCAACCTTCATCACAAACATCTATAATATCTGTTTTTCTGTATGGAATAAATGGTTAATGAAACTGCTCCTTTTAGGAGACAGGCTCTTACTGATGCTGCAGACAAAAGCTGGCTGTGATTTGTGTGAATGTGTTCCATTTAAAGACAACTTTATTGGCAGTGTATTTGTAAAGTTGTGGATTAAGTATTGTTTTTATTTCACAAAAGTCTAATATTTTGTGGACCTTAGTCATAGGCACTTCGGAGTATCATACAGATATATGCATTTTGCAAATTTTCAGTCTGCTTTGGGAAGCTATGTTGTATAACATATGCCCCATACCTTGGGGCGTGTCTGCACAATGGTATACATTTATTATTTACAAAATAATTAAATATCTTATGGGAGATGTGGCCTTTTAACAAGCACAAACAAACATATATAATTGCTCATTGCAAATGCCAAATATCACCCTCCTGGCACACACGGGTTACTAGCTAGGACGTGTTTCCCTTAATTGTACGGACACGCCCCTATACTTTATAATTGTTGTAGTCATACACAACAGTTACATGCACTCACACTGCCAACAGTTTGTGATCTTGATTTGCGATTAATGCTCAAACTACGAACAAATGTTGGACCAAATTCCTTTTTTTTGAATTTGGTACAACACTTGCCATAGATGTTATACCCAAAACAGGGGGGTCCACACTGACAGCTGGAAAGTTGTTGAAGTTGGCGATTGTTATAGAAGATATAGAAGTCAATAGTCTGAGTAGGGTATAAAATCTGACAGTGGTTGTTCATTAAAATGCCCCAGACGGATCAAGCTCCACCATGGTTTCTCGTGGGGGAAGACGGAAGAAGCTTATGAAGGCTTTGGGAGTTGAAGGCAAGTGACTTCTGGTCGCATCCGCCATTGTCATTAAGAGCCATATCCTCCATTCAACTGAAGGTTTTCTGTGAATTACTTACAGACATGCATGATGTTCTGGTATGGGAAAGGGAATAAATATTTTTAAGTTATCTCGGATACCAGGCAAGTATAATAGTTTTTACATTCTCTGGAAGTTTTTGCCACCCCTTGAATGCTATTGCTGCTACTAATCTAGCTATAGTCATGTACTAATCTAGCTATAGTCATGTACAGCTGTACTAATCTAGCTATAGTCATGTACTAATCTAGCTATAGTCATGTACTAATCTAGCTATAGTCATGTACAGCTGTACTAATCTAGCTATAGTCATGTACTAATCTAGCTATAGTCATGTACTAATCTAGCTATAGTCATGTACTAATCTAGCTATAGTCATGTACTTATCCAGCATGCACCTCCTGTGTGGAGATCTTTGTTGCACATCACATAAACACAATATTAAAGCATGTGTATATCATGATTTTCCATGAAAAAGCACAATCATTTACTACAGTTCTTTGTGAGACATATATGATTTCTTTGTTGCAAACATGTCATGCAATCTAATTCCATATTGTTAAAAAATACTAACAGTACATGTTTGTGTATTTCTTTATATATATATATATATATATATATATATATATATATATATATATATATATATATATACATATATAATATATATATACTATATATATCACCCATATACATACATGTATATATATATATATATATATATATATATATATATATATATATATATATATATATATATTATGTGCATATATTATGTGTGTGTAGGTATGTGTTTTAAATACACATGTAAAACTATAAAGGTAATTAACATAATTGTGTGTGTGCATGTGCATGCATGTCTCAGGTTGTTTACTCCATGTGGTGAACGTGTGTGTGTGTGTTGTGTCCATACGTGCGTACATGTGCAAGCATGTGTGTAATGTTTGTGAGTCGTGTGTGCATGAGTGTGTTGTGATCTGTGAGTATACGTGTATATGACAAATGTCACATCATTTCATTTCTTATACCTGTATAATACTTACACAGAATGTCATTAAATTCTGTAACATTCGAACGTATCCACTCAACCACAACGAGACAACTGCTGTACACAACACTGGTTCTGGCCGAGGTAATGACTTGGTCAAACAAGTAACAACATCATCCCAACTGCATCTTCTTTGTCATTTCCATCGAAACACAGGCCGCCAGGGGACTGATGGAAAAGCACCTCCGCCTCCGAAGCCGAAGAAGAAGACACAGATCGACGAGAGCTCATCAAGTGAGAGTGAGGAGGAGAGTGTGGAGAGTGTGGACAGCTCCTCAGATGAAGGTGGCGAGATGGTGGTCCTTGATCCTGACCACGTGAGTATAAAATACAACTACCAGCCAATGTACACACTAGGGGTGGCAGAAGGCAATGGCTACCATAGAATTTGTAATAATCATATTCAGCATGTGAGCCAAAAGAAATTATTTTGGTCACATCCCATCATGTGACACAGCTGTTGTCAGCAGATTGGCTCCATTGTGGACATGTCACATGACACTGGTCATGTGACATGTCCATTGTGGAGCCACTCCGCTGATGATGGCTGTTGCATGGAGGTTATTTATTTCAATACCAGTTGTTTTATCATTGTCAAAACCGTATCTTAAAACTTTGATGTAATCTGGTTTTGCGTTTTTAGTGTTTTCACATCTTCTGAGGTTTAATCATGTGTATGTTTAGGTTTGTAATTTTGAAATGATGATAGTTGATCATTGAACAGCCAGTAATTATGTATCACAGACTGCATGGACTGGGGTGATTGGTGTGGTGTTTAATAAACAATGCACGGTTTTTCTTTTCAGCCCTTGATGACAAGGTTCCAAAATGCCCTCAATCGCCACCTCGTGAAGCAAATCACCAAGGTCAACTTGGAAGTGAATGAACTGGCAAGTATTGCAGTATTTTGTCAAGTTTTTGTGAATCAATGGAATGCATTTGATTAGTCATCAATCTATGTTCATCTCGTGTATCTCACTATGACTGCATGTATCCTGGTGGCACTATGGATCATATGTTCCTATTTTTTTGCCGTTTTACAAAAAACTTAAAAACATATAAGTCATATTCTAAATCTCAAACATTATATGTTTTCAATATCATGGAAACAGTAGGTCAGAAATGTTGTTTGTGTTGATGTTGGTGTAATATTTTAATAACAGTTGGAGTCTAAAAGAATTCAAAGATGAACTGAAAAAAGAAATAAAAAGTGCGCATGTAAAGAGTACGAGTACGCCACAAGCCCGAGTTGTGTATCAGCGCCCCCTGGTGATCATGTTGTGACTAAACATGTGGCGTTGTTGTAGCAATTCCAACTGAAGTCTAAACAGAGGGAACGAGAGGACGTGGGCGTGGACCTGTACGGCATTCAGCAGGAGCTCGCCCGCAACCAGATGTCGGTGGAACAGCTGCACGATGAGTTCGCGAAACGGCAGAAGGAGCGCATTCAGGGGGAGCAGGAGCTGAGGGAGATACGTGAGGCCTACACCGAGAAACACAAGCTCATCAAGATGGAGAGGAAGAAGGGTGAGTCGGTGCTGCCACCTGGGAGACGGTGCCGTTGTTGTTGTTTCAATTACTTGCAGCATGTCAGAAATGATTCGCAGTTAGTCATCATCATAGTGCACCATCCCGGATGGGGTTTGCCGGTTGAAAAAGATCGGGAAAGTAGATTCTTACGATAAAGACACCAAATGTGAACAACCACAGATATGGGGAAACTAATTTTAAATCTGTAAACCTGATTGAATATTGGATTTTCGTTGAAATGTAATTTAGGAAATGGTGGTGAAATGATCATTCGCGAGATATGATTAGTGACTGCTCCCGTCCAGGAAGTGTCGTGGAATGTCTCCATGTTGCTCCATTGTGCTCCAGCTGCGGACTTGTTGGCGGAGGTGGAGAATCTTGCGCTTCGCCTTTACTACATGGAGAGTGCCAAGAATGATGTTCGCTCCGACATCGCCGTCATGAAGCGAGCAGCAGAGAAGGCCGAAATGGAGGTCGCCAAGTCAGAGATGGAAAAACAGAAACAGGTGGGATACTGTGACCTTGTGTGACCTCAATCCAGTCGAATGTCTGTTGTGTCGGAAATGATGTTGTGGCATCCTGGACATTTTATAATTTTCTGCTCACAAAATACGATTGTATATGATGCCATTTTCAGATATTGAGTAAACACTTGCTTTAGTTGAAACACATATCGGTTAGAGACAAATCTTGTAGTTGCTCTAATTGTTGTAATTTAACACTCCTTTTAGGCAATGTTTTTCTTAATTAGTTACGATATCTTAAAACAAAATTTAACATGTACCGGGTACATGTGAATCGTATATATAATTATTGTATATTTATCTGTTTTAAATATTTATTATTTTACTGTTACATGCTTTTGCTATATTTTTACATAATAGTTAGCTTTTTATTTATTTATTTATAAATTCTAAACAATGATTCCAATACATTGTTGATGGGGCACCATACCAAATGAAACCAGTTGTTTATGTCTGTGTCCTATTCAGATTTAAAGTAGTAACATTAAAATATGTTCAACAGTTACTTGTGTGTGAAATTGAGTTAGAATTTAGACAGTCTGTTGATGCAATTCATTGTTATAGTGGTTTGATCCTTGACCATTTCCTTTGTCACTGCAGGACATCTACGTGAACCGTCTGGTGGAGCGTGTTGACAAGCTTCAGGAGACGATTGCAATGTACGACGCACAGATCACAGCCCAGCGGGAGGAGACGAAGGCAGCCGAGGACACACTGGCGGAGGCTCGTCTCGAGATAGAGGTCAGTTCTTGGAGGCTCGCATAGAGATAGAGGTTAGTTCTTGGAGGCTCGCACAGAGATAGAGGTTAGTTCTTGGAGGCTCACATAGAGATAGAGTTTAGTTCTTGGAGGTTCGTCTTGAGATAGAGGTAAGTTCTTGGAGGCTTGCATGGAGATAGAAGTTAGTTCTTGGAGGCTCGCATAGAGATAGAGGTTAGTTCTTGGAGGCTTGCATGGAGATAGAAGTTAGTTCTTGGAGGCTCGCATAGAAATAGAGGTAAGTTCTTGGAGGCTTGCGTGGAGATAAAAGTTAGTTCTTGGAGGCTCGCATAGAGATAGAGGTTAGTTCTTGGAGGCTCGCATAGAGATAGAGGTTAGTTCTTGGAGGCTCGCATAGAGATAGAGTTTAGTTCTTGGAGGTTCGTCTTGAGATAGAAGTAAGTTCTTGGAGGCTTGCATGGAGATAGAAATTAGTACTTGGAGGCTCGCATGGAGATAGATGTTAGTTCTTAGAGGCTTGTCTCAAGATAGAAGTCAGTTCTTGGAAGCTCACGTGGAGATAGAAGTTAGTTCTTGAAGGCTCAAACAGAGATAGAAGTCAGTTCTTGGAGGTTTGTCTCAAGATAGGTCAGTTCTTAGAGGCTCACAAGGAGATAATAAAAGTTAGTTCTTGGAGGCTTGTCTCAAGATAGAGGTTAGTTCTTGGAAGCTCACAAGGAGATAATAAAACTTAGTTCTTTGAGGCTTGCACAGAGAAAGAGGTTAGTTCTTGGAGGCTCGCATGGAGATAAGTTCAGTTCTTGGGAATCACATGGAGATAGAAGTCAATTCTTGGAGGCTCGCAATGAGATAGCGGTCGTTTCCTGGAGGCTTACATTTAAATAGAAGTTAGTTCTTAGAGGCTTATTCGGAGATAGATGTCAGTTTTTGGACGCTCACATTTAGATAGAAGTCAGTTCTTGGAGGCTCATTTGGAGATAAATCGGTTCTTAGACATTCGCATGGAGATAGAAGTCAATTCTTGGAGGCTCACACAGAAACAGAAGTCAGTTCTCAACAGCTCAAATGAGGCTCACATGAAGATAGAAGTCAGTTCTCAGAGGCTCACATGGAAATAGAACTAAGTTCGTGTAGATATAGATCGATACTTACCGAGATGCAACATGCATTTATAGTGGTGGAGGCCACATATTATTACTGTGTGTCAACCAAGACTCATGCTGTGTGTTTATGTGTTCATAGGCAATTACTCTGGAGAAGAAGCAGTTGTTTCATCAGTGGAACTGCAGTCTCATCGGCATGCGACGTCGTGATGAGGCCCGAGCTGCCATGCAGGAGGCACTGGAGTATGTATCACTACACCAGAACTACTTTCCTCACGGCCATGTTTCCTTTAACTCATAATTAATTGAGCCGTGAAGATTTCTAGAAAGGAAAGTGTACATTCAGAGATCTTGATCCTAGTCTGTTGCAAACATTGGTTCCTTGTGAAAAGTGATATTTTAATTTTACCTTTTCTTGATAAAATGTTCAGTGTACATATTACAGCTGTAGGTAACAAGTTCAGAGGTTTAATAATAATTATCAGTTTGCATGATGGTAAACATAGTATCCAGTTATTCTTAGAAAATATTGACAGGGTTGGTTTTGTGAAATTTCCCATAGGAAATTGTATTGATTTTTATTTATTGTAACAATAACAAATAACATATTTAGTTGTATACTGAACTATAAAAATTATTGTTTGATACAGTTTTACATATTTCGTTTATTTATAGACAACTAGTAAAACTAAATTGTCGAAAATTGTACACTTCATACAGCCACACACATATTTTGTTGCACAACATAGAATCTACTGTTGCCTCGCATCAATTTTCACATGACATGTGTCGCCACCTGTCAACAGCCAGGAGCACCAGCGCATCATCTCCATGGAGACAGAGATCGAGGGTTACAAGAGGTCGACTCAGAAGGAACAGGAACAGAATGAGAAGTTGACGATGATCCTGAACAAGGCAGAGAACGACATCGCGACAATCCGCAAGCAGATGGTGCAGTGTCAGACGAAGCTGGATGGACTGAAGAACGAGTACGCCACCTACACGCGCATGATGCACGAGACGGAACACTCACTGAACAAGGCGAACGCGGTCAGTCTGTGTGCTGTCTTATTGTTTTGTAGTTTCGGTTCTGCTCTTCCGTGAAAATCAAGGGTGAAATGCATCATTTCTGTTCTTTTTTCCGTCAGTGTTCATAGACTTCTGTCACCTCCACCTGTCTCCTATCACCTCCACCTGTCTCCTATCACCTCCACACCTCCATCTGTCCCCTTCTGTCACCTCCATCTGTCTCCTTCTATCACCTCCATCTGTCTCTTTCTGTAACCTCCATCTGTCTCCCTATCACCTTTCCATCTGTCTCCTTCTATCACCTCCATCTGTCTCTTTCTGTAACCTCCATCTGTCTCCTTCTCTCACCTCCTTCTATCACCTCCATCTGTCTCCTTCTAACACCTCCATCTCTCTGCTTCTAACACCTCCATCTGTCTTCTTCTGTCACCTCCATCTGTCTCCTTCTATCACCTCCATCTGTCTTCTTCTGTCACCTCGATCTGTCTCCTTCTGTCACCTCCATCTGTCTCCTTCTATCACCTCCATCTGTCTTCTTCTGTCACCTCCATCTGTCTCCTTCTATCACCTCCATCTGTCTTCTTCTGTCACCTCGATCTGTCTCCTTCTATCACCTCCCTCTGTCTCCTTCTAACACCTCCATCTCTCTCCTTCTGTTACCTCTATTTGTCTCCTTCTATCACCTCCATCTGTCTTCTTCTATCACCTCCATCTGTCTCCTTCTGTCACCTCCATCTGTCTCATGTCACCTCCATCTGTCTCCTTCTATCACCTCCATCTCTCTCCTTCTGTTACCTCCATTTGTCTCCTTCTATCACCTCCATCTGTCTTCTTCTGTCACCTCCATCTGTCTCCTTCTATCATCTCCATCTGTCTTCTTCTGTCACCTCCATCTGTCTCCTTCTATCACCTCCCTCTGTCTCTTTCTAACACCTCCATCTCTCTCCTTCTGTTACCTCTATTTGTCTCCTTCTGTCACCTCCATCTGTCTTCTTCTATCACCTCCATCTGTCTCCTTCTGTCACCTCCATCTGTCTCATGTCACCTCCATCTGTCTCCTTCTATCACCTCCATCTCTCTCCTTCTGTTACCTCCATCTGTCTCCTTCTATCACCTCCATCTGTCTCCTTCTATCGCCTCCATCTCTCTCCTTCTATCGCCTCCATCTGTCTCCTTCTGTCACCACCATCTGTCTCCTTCTGTCACCTCCATCTGTCTCCACTCCCCACTACCATATACTTTTAATTTTCCCCTTATTCTCAGTACCGCCATTCCCTTCATCTTTGTCTTGGTTGTTCAGTATCCTGTCTTCCATGTTCCAAGTGTCTGCTTTCTTCACCAACCAATGTTCTCAAAAGTCTGAAACATCAGCTACCCAATGTGTACCAAAGGCAAGGGTTGCTGCTAGCAATATGTGATGTCTTATTAACTGTTCTGCATATGAATGAAATAAACAGCAATTTTGTCATCAGCTGGTACACACACATCAAAACACATATACACCCACTCACACACACCACACATTCACACACAAACAAAAACACATTACACACACACACACACACACACACACACACACACACACACACACACACACACACACACACACACACACACACACACACACACACACACACACACACACACACACACACACACACACACACACACACACACACACACACACACACACACACACACACACACACACACACACACACACACACACACACACACACACACACACACACACACACACACACACACACCACACACACACACACCACACTCACACACACACACCACACACACACACACACACACACACACACACACACACACACACACACACACACACACACACACACACACACACACACACACACACACACACACACACACACACACACACACACACACACACACACACACACACACACACCACACACACTCACACACACCCACACACCGGCACACACACACACACACACACACACACACACCACCCACTCACACACACACCACACACACACACACCACACACACGCCACACACACACCTCACACACACACCACACACACACACCACACACACACACCCCCTCACACCACACAGCACACACACACACGCACACACGCACACCACACACACCCGCACACACACCACACACACCCACACACACCACACACACACACACACACACACACGCGCACACACACACACACACACACACACACACACTGACGGTGCCCTGTCCTGCAGGACAAGGCGATGTGGGCGACGGAGCAGACGGCTGTGAGGAAGCAGTTGGAGCAGCAGTACGCGGAGAAAGTGAAACTGGAGGACGACATCCTACAGAAGATGCATGACCAGCTGACCATCGACAAGGCTGCCAAGTACACCTTCAAACTGATCAAGCAGCTCCGCCAGAAGACAAAGGCCACGGTGAGTCTGTGAACGACACTGACCAGCGTGCAGCCACCTTTTTGGACCAAACTGTCAATCGTAAAAACTTTTTTTTAAATTATTCGAATGTAATGATCTGGTTTCTTGGTTCATTGTTAATTAGTAAATGATTTACCTCTCAAGAAAAGAGGTAAATTAATTCATTTACTAATTCATTTTGTAATTGTCCAACTAAAAGAACCAACATCCCGTGTGAAATATCTGTTGGTATTGACGTTAAAAATACATAGATATTATTGTCACATTTCTAGAAATTAAATATCCAATTGAATATGGACATCTGTCATATTTTTATTTGATATATAACAAATCCATAATCATAATATTGTTATTTAGGCAGTGTTAGTGGCCTGGAAAATTCAAGATACCATTTCGCTAACATTGCGATCATCATCAAAGCAGAATTGATTGTTAAATATTAAATAATCCACCGTTTCCATGATAAATCAGTGAAAATGTCTGTGGAGTTTCCAGTGAAACAAAACGTGTCTGTAGACCATCAATATCAAAACATGTCTGTGAATGTACGCCACAATATACAAACTTACAAAGGCTATAATTTCACACCTAAACCTGTCGTTTGCTGCAGGCAACCAACATCGCACGTATCGAGAACGACATCTCGAACAACACACTGGAAGGATCGAACCTGCGGGCTCGCATCGAGCGACTGACAGAGACAATTCAAGAATATGAAGAGGAGATAAAACTGAAGAATGAAATTGTTACCCGGTGCATCAACGAGACGGTCAAGCGCAATGCGACAATTGAGCGCAAGCAGGGTGTCATCGACCAACTCAACAAGAAGATTGACCTGATGTTGTCACAGTCCGGGGTGAGCAAATTTTTTCATAAGCGGAATATTCCATTATCCTATGGAATTTTCCAATGGGTTTCTATAGAACATTCTGTATTATAGATTAGATTTCTACAGAATGTTTTTCATAGTCTATGAAATTGGTATTTCATGTATTATTATTTTTTTAAAGATGGTAGTCCGAGCCAAAAGTGACCAAGCTTTGGATCCCGGATATCAGCACAAATGTCATTCATATATCCTGCCTGCATTGTTACTATAACATCTATATTATATTCAAACATGTAATATGTTTAAAATGTCACCCATCCAGAAAATAATTCACAGAAACAATGTCTGAAAATTTACAACTATGCAGCATATACAGTGTTTCTTCTTTTTCTAGAAGCCTCTGATTTTATCATTAACATCCGCATTGGAAGAAATAAGAGAAATGTTGATACTGCCTTATCAGAAATATCATGAATACAGGAGTCATACTAAAATAGGAACACAAAAATAAGTTCTTAGAAGTTTATTCGAGAACATGAGAAACACATAACATTAAAACGTGATAGATCTTAGTGTATCTGGAAAAAGGGTGTCCACATACATTCATTACGATAATTTAAATTGTTATATTGGCCCTTGACAATGACCTTGGCAAGATGACCCTGACTGACCTTGACCTTGACTTCATGTGCCTGCAGGGTGTGGAGCTTGGGCCACTGGAGGTGACCATCAACTCGCTGCAGAAGTCGATAATGGCAGAACACGAGGAGACGACGGAGCTACAGAACATGTGGCTGCGCAACCAGCACGAGCTCGTACAGCTCACCAAGGAACAGGACTCACAGCAGTGTGACATCAACAACATCAAGAAACAGCTGACCATCCTACAGCAGAGGAAGCTGCGAACTGAAGGTAGGTGGCGCCACGGATGGCAGTTTGGGGGGAAGTGAAGGGCAAACGGGGCTTCTGCCATTCTCGTCCTTATTTTGCAGGCCGTTCCTGTTTTTCCCGGTCATTCCGCATGAAATATATAATATGCAATATAGAAAGCTGCACTAACTAAGCTGAGCCTATAATATTGTTTCCTAACAAAGATTCGACTTCTTCAGTTTTGGCTATGCTAAGTAGTGGTGCAGACGGAATTTCCATGTTTTGTTGTAGAGATTTATAAAAATTCACTATGGCCAGGTGAAAGAAATATGAATGTATGGATGAAAGTTGACTTACCTGACATTTGGACTTAAGAATAATTAACTTATTCAGATGAGTTTATGCCGTATGAGATACAGAGACAACTGGGACTGAGAAAAAACAGTTGACTTAGGCATAAATTGAGTTTGTGTTATGTGTCCTATCACTTTACCGACTCTCGCTCAGCTGCGTGACTTCGCTGAGATTCAAAGACAGTCTGGTCACTCAGTCGTGAGGGGTGAAACAGTGCTGCCCCCTCATGGAGCCTGGGTATTCGATAAAAATCCTGCCATAATTCCTGCTTCACAAACAACTGCAAATTTGTATTTCTGTGTATTTTTGAGTGAATATAAGTGTAATGTTGAATTCTTTTAATGTTGAATTCTTTTAGTATTATATTATAAAAGTATATCCTTATTTTAGTTTTTATTTCATTTTTAACCTGAGAGCCAATCAGCATATATGTCCTATTCTAGGGAAAGGCCGCCCCAGTATTGACGGAGCATTAAACTCTCAAGTGGAAGTTAGGTTATGTTGAGTGCACTGTCTGTGGTACGTTGCAGGTGAGATCGAGATGGAGAAAGCAGAGGCTTTGGAGCAGGAGCGAGACATTGGCACAGTGGAGAAGGAGATGATGAAACTGAACATGCTGCTCTACAAAAAGCGAGGACTCCACCACGAGCTGGAGCAGAGCAACAGCCTCATGGAGAGTGACTTCATCGGCTCGCTCAAGGTTCGACCACTGTATTGTCTCTCCGTCAGTGACGGGGCAAATAAGCCTTCTTATCAAATTCAAACACATTTATTGTTCTCCTCTTTCCCACAAAGTTTGAGATCAACTCGTCTTGATGTCCATCCTGAATTTCTTTTGCATTCAAAGCTAATTAACTTTGTCTGCCATTAATGCTGTCAAAATTGTTTGCAGACATATTAAAACTGCAAAGAAACAATGTACTGTGCAATAATCCACAATTACTGCTGTTAAAATGCAAAGGAAGGCAACATATGTCATGTCCTTCATATAATTATAATTGTGATTAAAAACCAATTTTAATGACAGACATTGAAAAACCAGCCTGTTGTACCATAGCTTGTAGCATCACAGACTGCGTGGCCACAAGTTTGTCCTGTCAAACTGAAATGAATATTTTACAGACCAGAAACAGACTCATAACAATAATATGGTTGATATGGTTTCCTGATGTTTGCTCTATGCCGTTACTGTTGTCACTTTGCAGGAGGCAGAGCGGGAGTCGATTGAGCTCCAGGAGCAACTTAACGCGCTCCAGGAGGAGAAGGAGCGCTTGCTCAACAGTCTCGTTGAAGCTGAGTACGTATCACATATATGTCACCGCCATGACACCATCAATGGTTCTTAAAATCTCATGAATTTTCCACACGAGGTCAGCTACATAACATTTCATAAAGCAAGACAGTTTAAAGAAAATCTGTGGAGAATTGTTTTTACCCAATATGGGCAGGATATGTACAATGATACATGGTCTCATCACACCTATCAGGGGCCGGTTTCATGAAGCATACTTTCAACATTATAGCAGGCAATAACTCATCGAAAGCCACAAATTATGCTAGTTGCATTTCACGAGTGTTCTCTGTTGTTGCATGGTGTTACTTGGGGCATGAAATTAGTAGGTGTAACATTGCATTAGTTGAAAGTATTTACAGGAGGCTCCCTGTGTCCATTGATGCCCACTCTCAACATAATTATTTTTAATGTTTACACAGAATATCCTTTATCTTCATCATAAAGCTTAATGTTTGGTATACAAACTTCAAAGGTGGCAGCTTAGGAGAAAAAGGGTGTTCAGAGAAAGGACAAATACAGGGATTCCCCACTGCGACCTAATTAGGTCATTTCTACGTCAATTTAATTACATGAATGCAAAATTTGTCTCATGAAACCGGCTGTAAGCAAAACTGACTAGTCACAGTTAGCTACGACCAGTACATGGCCTAGTTGCGCGTAGAGTTTTATGAACCTTTTGTGTCTCTGCAGACGACAGATCATGCTCTGGGAGAAGAAGACACAACTGGCACGGGAGACGCGGGCTGCCGTTGACTCGGACATAGGTGAGGGTGAGATCAAGGCCATGAAGGCGGAGATACATCGCATGCAGGTGCGTCACGGACAACTCCTCAAGACACAGGAGAGGATGATACAGGACATGGAGAAGGCGGTCTCCAGGTAGGCAAACCTGCAAGCTTGACTGTGTCATTGTGCAGATTTACAGGGGATCATCTCACTAAGATAAAGAGCTCTTAAGAAAAATTCATCTTTAACTAAAATCTGTTGTTATAACAACAGATTTTATTTAAATATGAATTTGGCAAAAATTATTTAAGTTATAACTTAAATTATTTTTTACAAATGCAGATATCCTTTGCCATATTAATGAGGACACTAGTCCATGACACACCGGCAACAATGTCCCACTGAATCTTCATGGTGTTGAACGATTTTAGGTATTCTAGATCACTGTTAAGGATAAAAATCGATTTTAGTGCAAAATCGGGTTTAAGAGAGCTCTTAGCAACGTTAGTGATATGGTCCCTGGTCCTTAGTCTGGGAGGGCTGTTGGTTAGATGAGTGCATATACACTGTACACCCCTGCCAAGGCAAGAGTTCCGTGAGAGCTCTCAGGTGGGACATTTTAGGGAGTACATGCATGTCTGAAATGTTTGGGAGTGTCGAGGGGTGCAGTGAAGGTGTCAAGGGGGATACACTGGGAGATGGTTTTAGAGCCTCAGGGTGGTGCAGTTGGAAGGTGTACTGACCAACGTGTTACATTTTAAACACCATGCATTTTTTTGAATATTTTAACTGCGGAATGTTAAAATTGTTAACAAAAATGTTGATCGTAAAGTTGCTCTGTTGGAATTACAACATATTTATTCCTGTATTAACCCTTTAAACTTGAGACAGCATATGTTGTCCCCTCACTGTGAACATGTACAATTAATTACTTATGTATTACTTATGACCATATTCCTGCAGGCGTGACACAATCGTGACACGGGGTGAGGCGCGGGCTAAACTCAACCAAAAAGTGGTGACAAAGGGGAAGTTCCAGAGACAACTGGCAGACCTGAGGAAGAAAATCAAGAATGCAATCTCAGTAGGTTCATTGCAAGATTACATGTGATACCTCTACGTATTACCCGTAATAACTATACACTTTTAGGATATACTTACATTGCCCTGAATTAACATATTAATATTTATTATAATTATTAGATCATCTCAGAATGTTGATTTCTGATTTATGTGAGAAAAAAATTAATTTGGAAAGAAAATGAAAATGTTTATCTGGTGTCGGATGTCGATATTATATGCTTCAAAACCTGTATATTGATCATGAATATCAAATATCAATGTTTACAAACTTTAATCTGGGAGAAAAGACTGGGGTTGAGGCCAGATGAAAGTCAGATACCAAACACCAACATTCTGAAATGATCCGTTAACAGTCACGGGAAACCAATTTTGCCAACTGTAAACGGCAACAAAATCAGTGGAGAATGAATCGGCCAATACCCGACCTCTGTCGTGTAGGAAGCGAACAGTTGCGATGACGAAATCGAGACTCTGCGAAGCGACCAATCAGAGATGAGCCAGCAGCTGGAGGAGAAACAACTGGAGGTCCAGCAGCAGCAGGGGATGGCCGACATGCTCGACGGAGACATCGAACAACGTATGGAGGAGAAACAGAAGGTGGGTGTGTCAACTCTGCTAGTCTTACTGCTTTCTTCACCAGGAATCTTGCAGCAATAAGTGGGAGGTCCACCATACGGTCACACCTGGGGTTGGGGTCAGTGGGCAAGCATTACAAACTGCTAATGAGGATGTGGGTGTTTTTCTTAAGAAAAACAATTGGGGTCAATATCAGTAAAAATGTCTACAAAAAACACAAATACATATGTACTATTGTTCTTATAATAATGAACAAAAGTACAAATTGGCCTTATATGGTCATCTACTGTAGAATTGTAAGCTGTAGATATAGATATATACATCATTTACATGTCAACAAATCAATATAAACATGCAATAAATGTAATAATTATGATAAGGGAATTGTATTCTTTTTCTACAACAAATTAACTTTTCTGAGTGTATATACTTCTCATCCACCCCAACAAATGTTTATATTCCTAGTGTGTCGAACATATTATAATAATTTGGGGACAAACTTGTCACCACCAAGTGAACATACAGCATCTAGCCATATTTCACGTAACGCTCGACTCTCATATCTTGTAAGTACTTATAATTAGACGGTGACAATAACCACATATCTTGCAAGTACTTATAATTAGACAGTGACAATAACCACATATCTTGCAAGTACTTATAATTAGACAGTGACAATAACCACATATCTTGCAAGTACTTATAATTAGACAGTGACAATAACCACATATCTTGCAAGTACTTATAATTAGACAGTGACAATAACCACATATCTTGCAAGTACATATAATTAGACAGTGACAATAACCACATATCTTGCAAGTACTTATAATTAGACAGTGACAATAACCACATATCTTGCAAGTACTTATAATTAGACAGTGACAATAACCACATATCTTGCAAGTACTTATAATTAGACAGTGACAATAACCACATATCTTGCAAGTACCCCCCGGTACTTATAATTAGACAGTGACAATAACCACATATCTTGCAAGTACTTATAATTAGACAGTGACAATAACCACATATCTTGCAAGTACATTATAATTAGACAGTGACAATAACCACATATCTTGCAAGTACTTATAATTAGACAGTGACAATAACCACATATCTTGCAAGTACCCCCCGGTACTTATAATTAGACAGTGACAATAACCACATATCTTGCAAGTACATATAATTAGACAGTGACAATAACCACATATCTTGCAAGTACATATAATTAGACAGTGACAATAACCACATATCTTGCAAGTACTTATAATTAGACAGTGACAATAACCACATATCTTGCAAGTACTTATAATTAGACAGTGACAATAACCACATATCTTGCAAGTACATATAATTAGACAGTGACAATAACCACATATCTTGCAAGTACTTATAATTAGACAGTGACAATAACCACATATCTTGCAAGTACATATAATTAGACAGTGACAATAACCACATATCTTGCAAGTACATATAATTAGACAGTGACAATAACCACATATCTTGCAAGTACTTATAATTAGACAGTGACAATAACCACATATCTTGCAAGTACTTATAATTAGACAGTGACAATAACCACATATCTTGCAAGTACTTATAATTAGACAGTGACAATAACCACATATCTTGCAAGTACTTATAATTAGACAGTGACAATAACCACATATCTTGCAAGTACTTATAATTAGACAGTGACAATAACCACATATCTTGCAAGTACATATAATTAGACAGTGACAATAACCACATATCTTGCAAGTACATATAATTAGACAGTGACAATAACCACATATCTTGCAAGTACTTATAATTAGACAGTGACAATAACCACATATCTTGCAAGTACTTATAATTAGACAGTGACAATAACCACATATCTTGCAAGTACGTATATTTAGACAGTGACAATAACCACATATCTTGTAAGTACATATAATTAGACAGTGACAATAACCATTGCCTGACATTGTTCCCCAGAACCTGTTGAACCTGGTGCAGCGCCAACAGAAGGCCAAGTTCTACCAGCAGATCAAGGACGGCAAGTATGTGCGTGTGTGTCGCACGGACAGCGCGAGACAGACGGAGCGTACTCGCCAGGAGGAGCGCATGCAGTCCATCCTGGCCATCGTCGACCGCCTGTCAACCGACCTGCCCAACTTGCAGCCCGCTCTACAGCGGGTCAGCTACATGTACGGCTCCGGGGCTTCGGGCAGCTCACAAGACTCCCTCGTCTCGGCCCACTAAGACCCGCATCGATGTGTTCCTGAGTCTCCAGTGTGTTTAGCAACCCTGTCTGTGGCACAGTACTCGAAATGGGGAACACCAGAGTAAACGTAACTCGACGGGGAGTGTACCATCAACATATTTATTCCAACTTAATTAAAGAACTTTATTAATAAATTAAGCACAAAGTATGGAAGTAAAACAGTGCTTCAAAGCAATCACATCAGCTGTTGTTCCATGTTGAAATTGAATACTTGCATAAATACCATGTTTACTTGACTGTAAGAATAAATCTTTAAATGTGGTCATTATATGCAGCGTAGAGGGCCAAGATCAGCCCTGTGCCACTATTTTTGCATGTTACTTAGGCACTGACACGCAGCCTTTACATCAAGGGTGGTCATGTAGTTTTACAGTGAGGCAAAGCAAGAGTAAGGCTCCAACACTTCATTTTGTTAGTTTTTAGTTCTTACGTGATAATATATAGCACATAGTTTTACCTTTCACCATGTATATTGTTTGTATTATTAAATGTGTGTGTACTTTTTACTTGTCAATGTTCTCATGATTTATAAGCTGCATCTACACTGAAGAAATTAAGTCAGGATTAGGAATTGGTCACATCTAGCAATGTACAATATTAAGGGGACAAGTGCTTCCATTTTGTCTACGCCCTGACTATTGCCAAAGCTTCTCTGGCAATAAGTGCAGAAAAAATTCTTATTGCCAGAGCAGAAATCAATTGATGGTGATGTGCATGCGCGTCTGGTTGGCGATATTTTTAGCGAACACTTGTCGACATGGTAATTTTTTTGACTTAGGCGACTGTGGCGGGGAGACTGCGATAATAACGACCAGCAGAACTGCTCTGGCAATAAGGGCGGAAAAATTCTTATTGCCAGAGCAGAAATCCGCAGAGCAGCCCTGGCAATAAGGGCGGAAAAAAGTAAATCTGTGGGTGCAGATGTATGATAGAGTACTGAAGTGGTGTGGACTGGATTAAGTAACTATATTAGCAGTGACATCATGATAACCTACAACCATTTAAGGACAATATGAACATGTTTACGTGTGTTAAAATACTGTAATGGCTGTGCATATTCATAACACCTAAAAATAACTACATTGTCAACATGATCCTGTACACAAACTATTTAATGTTGTACATTTAATTAAGGGGCATCTGAACACATGCAGTGGAGGTACTGTACTCTAAATACATGAGTCTTTACAGTAGTAGACACCAATGTTTAAAGTTGTGCTAAGAAAGTGAATGGAATTACCTAGACCAGTAGTTAAGTTCTCTATTTTGTTGTATTAACAATGCTCATGTAGTGTGCCAAAAGATGTTTGATGACAAATGTATATTAGAGCATTCCTGTTAACTCATCGCACATGTAGTAGTAGCACAGTGGTGGAACAGCTAGAGCTTCGGACTAGATTAAGAGAAACAGGGTTCAGATCCAGTCCTGCTCTATTAAACCTTGTTTTTCCCTCTACGTTACTTCGGTTCACGCTGCTCAGAATGAGTACTCGGCTATAGACAGTGGTGGATATTTGTGTGCGAATAATCCTTGAGCAGTGTAGCTGGAAGCTTTCCAGAGAAGTCTGTATGGTGTTCTGTAGAACAGATCTGCCATGAAATAAGGTGTAAGGCACCTTTATCAATCTTGAGGATTGGATACTGCACTGTATAAGAACTTACATTTAGCTTTTGTTCCTTTAAAATTTTCTTTTGCTGTTCCAAGCAGCGACATGTACAAGTCTAGAATCATAATTTTATGGAAGGCTTATTGTATTTATTTGTGTAGTACTATGTGTATGAGAGATTTCTCGTACTATCGTCTGCGTCAAAGAAAACGAAAAAGGACCGTGACAAATTTAGGGCAACCACATGGTTGTTTTAGAAGAACAGAAACCATGATGGGTTCGCCTGAAAACGAAATCTGCTTGACAGGTAAGTTTTTCAACTTGTTTACGTCTTGTGCCTATACACTACAGTGACTAGTGGAGCCTGACATCACATCATTAATGATGGTGCCTCGTGACAGTCATGTCAACTGTTGTTTATGTGACAGTGGACAAGGCATTTTAAAAGGTTGGCTTATTGCATTTACCTAAAGTTAAAACAAATTTTCCAAGGCATCTAAATTTAACAGTAAAAATTTTTTCGCTGTCTGGAAAATTAATTTTGATGGGGGTCTACATATATGAATAGTAATGTTCTGCATAGTGTACGGGGAAATTTGTGTAAAGCAATACCGATCAAACAAACATGACTAGTTCATGATGCAGAGTAAATAATTACTGTTGCAGTCTAATTGTGATGAAATACAAACAATGAGTAAATAATTACTGTTGCAGTCTAATTGTGATGAAATACAAACAATGAGTAAATAATTACTGTTGCAGTCTAATTGTGATGAAATACAAACAATCATTCTCTTCACAAGTAGGACCTTTATTTCCATACACATCAAAAGCCTCAGAACTTAGGCAGCTTCGGTCTTGACAGTATCTTTCTTGAGCGGACCCTACAAACACAAAGTTCAAATTAACAATCTGTCACAGACACAAGGATGTCACTGCATCTCAAGGTGAAGAGGTTGTTCACTAACACAGATAATTCTGTAATATCAGGACAGCAGTCACTTTTTTCTGCAGCGTGTAAAACAATCATCTATGCGTCAACACACAAGCTCAGTAATGAAGCGTCTTCACGCATGTGACGTGGTATTTGACAGTAGGCAACCATCACCAGCATCACTATCCGGCGCAAATTACATCATCATAGCTGGTATTGACTGAATTTTTCAGAACTGTTTAGTAGAAAACTTAAGCACTCGTACACAATGCTAGTTATTTATATATGATTTGCTGTAAGTATAAAAGAAAACATGTTCAGAAAAATGGAGGAGTTAAAAGGAAAGCTGCAAGCAAATGTTAAGAGAAATATATTAACATATCACACAAACATCTAGCATACTTTCAGGAATACATTATTGTTACATTTACAATAGTCTTGTTCAGAACTGAAATTGGCTTCATGTAGACGAGATGGTACGTTGACAAAATGTAGGTAAGTCACCATGCACATCTGTCAGAGGCAAATTACATCATCATCACAAGTGAGATTATACAAAAAGCACAAATGTGTTGGAATCAACAAAAACAGAGTTGGACCCACCATGAAGTTCTGCTTCTCTTGGTGTGTCTGGAAGCGACCGTGACCGAACTTGCTCGTAGTATCGATCATCTTTAGGTTGACCTTCTCCAAAGCAATCCTCTTTGTGTGCACCAGCAGCGACTGAAACACGTCAGAAGCAACATTGTAGTCCTACTCGATAAGATCTGGTGTTTTTACAGACTTTCAGACAAGAAAACGTTAAAAAGATTGGTTGTGTCATCAGAAGGAAGGCAGCATGTGCTATCATCAAACACTGAAGTGTCGGGATGCCAAGCGCACGGCACCAAATGCAACTTCATCAATTCACAGAACCAACTGGGACAATTTTCCAGGCACACTTTTCCTAAGCAAACAAATTACCTAATTTACAAAGGGAAAATTGCGGTTAATATTGGACATAACATTACATTAATCATGTAAGCTACGTACAAATTCTAAAACAATAAAATTAATACAAGTAGTGTTAATTAATTTCTCCAACTGATGTGAAGCAACGTGTACACACCTTGCGCAGAGTAAGCACCCTCTTCTTTGGGCCAACACAGCAGCCACGGATCATGATGAAGTCATTGTTGACCTCGCCGTAGTGGGGGAAGCCACCCATTGGGGTGATGGTCTTCTCTGTGATATCGTACTCGGTCGATGCGTTGTTCTTGATCACCTTGCCGTCCTTCGCATGCACACCCTAAGAGAGTGCAGTCATGGCATTAGTAACCAAATAAAACAACCAACTAACAACGTCCAACTAATATTACCTTACCAGACAGAGGTTTTACCAATAAAGACATTTTAATGGGGGAAAAACTGACGATAAGAACATAAGTGTTGAAAATAACATTACGCAACTAACCTCTCCGATTCTGTAGATCTTCTTGTTGATCTCTGTGCGATGATGGTAGCCCTTCTGACCGGCACGGGCAATAGAGAAGGACACACGCGACGGATGCCACGCGCCAATACAGGCGACCTTTCGCAGACCCTTGTGGGTCTTGCGGGGCAGCTTCTTGGGGTGCCAACGGGACGTCACACCTGACAAGAGAACAGGGTAAACAGAATTATGATACGGAACAGGTTATTGTAGGCCAGTTGTATAATAAGACCAGTTAACAGATCAAATGTTGTTTATTGGGATATTCAGACCATTCAGAAAAGTTGGAAATATTTGTGAAATTGGTTGTGATCAGAAGGAAGGCAGCATGTGCTATCGTCAAACACCGAAGTGTCGGGATGCCAAGCGCACGGCACCAAATGCAGCTTCATCATTTCACACAACCAACTGTAATCTGTGCACAGAACAGGATGAAAATCCAGGCAAACTGAATGTAGACCATGTTTGGAAACAACAGGAAAATATTAATTCTAGCAACATTACATTACACTTGCATGGAGACTTTCAAAATACTTGGGAGAACATATAAGTTATACTATTGGACATCTACACTTATTCATGTATGCATATCACATATATTAATTTCAGTGATAAATTATCTTGAATAGATCAGAATAACGGCTAAAACAATGCAGCAACAAGTCGTGTATCCACCAGGTTCTTGTCCATGCTGCCATGTAATAAACAGACGACAGTTTGGGTGGATATGTTTCTTTAGCACAAGCTACCAAGCCACATGAAGATTAGAAACCACAAGGACCTGGGTTTCGTGCATTATTCTGTAAGCCCAAACAAACAATCCTAGTGAAAGTTCTAATTTATGAAAAGCCTTAAACTGTTTGACATTTGCAACACACACTACAAACTCACCCTTGAATCCCTTGCCCTTGGTAACTCCGATCACATCAATCATCTCGTCCTGGGCGAACACTTGTCCGACCGGGATCTGCTTCTCAAGGTGTTCACGTGCCCACTCGATCTTCTGAGCGATGGATCCACCATTGAGGCGAACCTCCATCACATGGGCCTTCTTCTGCCTCTTTTTCAGCAGTTTGATCTGACACACACATTAGGACCAGTCAGCAGCTGTCCCATCATGCAATAGACAATGTGAACTTGACTCACTGGCCATCAACATGTCAACATCAACATGTGACAATGAAAAAAAACTTCTAACAGTCGGCACCCAAGCAATGATACTGTCGCTAAATTAAATAGCGAATCATTGAAACAGGACAACTCAATATCCAAAACAAATTTCCCCCCAGAACTATGCACTTTTAAATATCCAACTGAACGTTACAGTCGATGCACTACAGATTTTATATCAAAAGAACACAAATTGCAAATTGGTTATATAAATATTGAGGATGGATTATACAAAGAAGCATCAACACTCAACAGATTTTATGTAACAACAAAAACTTTGGGTGTAAATCTCACTCTATTTTAATGAAGCAGCATCAGCATTCTTACCTGGGAGTAGCACACGACCTGGATGACCTTGCAGTACTTCTTCATCTTGGCAAGATCCTTCTCGATCTCCTTCTTGCCCATGTCATCCTGCCACTTCTTGGCGTATTTCGTGAACGCCTTCTTCTTAGAGCGACACCTGTTAGGAGGCAAGAGAATCATGCGTGGCACTCATCACAGCAGCCAGACGGCAAAACTGCGAGAGGAGTAGCACATCGCACTAGACTGGTTCGCCCTACCCTTCACACGCAGTACACGTGGAGTGGGGTGGCACAGCTCGCCATGCTGGTTGGAGCCGTTATAGCAGTGGTAAATAATGGAAGTTTCATCCATTTTTTTCATCATAAACAAAGTAACCAACATTACGTAGACTAGTTGCATGGACACCAAACAAATTTTGTCATTAAATCATATATATATATCAAATAAAACCATCTATCTCCCATTTTTGTACGATATGGCTGAAACTAAACAATTTTATGTATAAAAATCTGTAATCACTCAATTTATTTATTACAATAACCATATTGATAATTTTAAATGTAATTACTTCAGATGTCAGTTACAGTAGCATCGTAAAAATTTCATGTTAGATTACAGTACTGCCATTTACGTACCAGTTGGTGTAGAAGCGGCGTTTGAATTCTTCCCTCAGATGTCCGGCCCAGACAGTTTTGAATGTGCGCAGGCCACGGGGGGTCTCGATATAGCCAACAATGCCAGCCACAATCATTGGAGGAGCCTCCAAGATGGTGACGGCCTCCACAATCTCCTTCTTGTGGGTCTCTACAATTGTAACATTGTATTAGTGGTGTACATGGTGCTTTATTTCAGGCATTTATACAAGACAGTTACATTTTTCAATTCTGATGCAAGCCATAATCCTTGTCATTGAAACAGTGCTTGATTAGACACTGACTACTAAAGAATTGCTTGCAACTGTGCTAGCCACATGACAAAAACTTACCACAAACACCATTGACCGACATCTACATTTCTGACAACTTGCACACATTTAATTAAATGTGATAGATATTTTGGTCAGAAAGTTTACTGACAGACTAACCTCAAGACTTATTCAAGACTTATTCAAAATAAGAAATGTTCATGACTCACTGGAGCCTGGCCTGTTCACTTCACGGACGATGTGGGTCATTCCAGCCTTGTAAGAGAGGAACGCTGTCAGATGGACTGGTTTTGTTCGGTCATCTTTCGGATAAGACTTGCACTTGCCACGAATCCTCTTGCAGCGCTTCTTGGGGAGGAATCCCAAATGCCCGTGACGCGGGGCGGAGAACTTTCGATGTGACTGTTTGGACAGAAAGACAACGTTTATTGTGTTGGAAACTTACTTTTTACATAAATGTAGTCAAATGTGGTTATAATTATTACATTCGCAACGTCGGGGCACAATACTTTCTACTTCTATACATGACACGTAAAGCGCGATGCTAAACATGCCTGGTGCCCGGTATCTTTTAACGAATTAACTACTAAACATCACCAAGTATACACAAAATAATTCCACAGCAACATTAATAAAATATTTTAGTATAAATAACTGTAAGCTACAGACGTTGATGTTTTATTTAAATAAGGGCAATTATTGGATTTCTTCCACCACCCACAAAACACCAACCCACCATGCTTAGACCGTGTCAAGAAAAGGCCGTATATTTCAGATCGAGGCTGGTCGCTGGAGTTGGCCGTACCTCATTTCATACCGTTCGTTTTGCTGTGCCGTAAAGCCTTCAATAAATGACATGGATGCATTTGTTATAAGGGTTTAAACGACTCGGAGCTTATGTTTGTTTGCAGCACGACAAATATTTACCTCTTTCTATTGCAAAAACTATTGCTACTGCACTAGTTAAGGATATTATAAAATTACAACGTGTATCACAAATTACAACGTGTTCATAATTGCTTAGCAAGGGCTGTAACTAGGCCTCCACGTTTTAAAATCATTCTATGCCGCTTCTAAAGTCTCTGCACTGACTTCCTGTCCAATATATTATATTAATACCTTTAAATTATGTGCAATTACTTACCAGACACTTTCTAGTAAGAAGCCATCGTATTTACATTCTTTAGTTATTCCTGTAAGAAAACCTGTATTCACATTCGATCATTTAGTTCCGATTTACTTTTTGTCCCTAATACGAATATTGGAACTAGGGATTTTGCTGTGGGTGTACCTAATCTTTGGAATATGCTTCCTCCTAGGGTTAAGTCAGCTGATAATATTGCTAAATTCCGCCGACATTTAAACACATGCCTTTACAACCTTGCCTATCCACCATAGCTCCCTGGCATATCAATCAATATGATGACAACTGGATTTAATTGTTTATTGACTGAGATATGTTTTGTATTGATGCATCGCTGAACTTGTTTTCTATCAACTTAAGCGCAGCCGAAGTTACCTAATACTAATTATTATCAGAAATATCTATCTGTCTGTCTGTCTGTCTGTCTGTCTGTCTGTCTGTCTGTCTGTCTGTCTGTCTGTCTGTCTGTCTGTCTGTCTGTCTGTCTGTCTGTCTGTCTGTCTGTCTGTCTGTCTGTCTGTCTGTCTGTCTGTCTGTCTGTATATATATATATATATATATATATATATATATATATATATATATAATTTCTTTCCTAAAAGAACCAGCTTCGCAATGTAAGTGGCCGTTGCATGACGATAAACGGCAAAGTAACATTGTCTAACCGTCTTATGGTCAATCTGAAGGGTCGCTTTCATTTATTCAACCTTTAATTTGTTTAAATGTATAAATTTGGCCCTACGTTGTTGTGACGTTGTTGTACATCGATGAATTGTTGGTCAAGAGAGAGACCCATACAATGAATCAAGAGCTGGCTAAGAGTGCTACATAATTATATACGTCTATGTCATATGAGTGTCTTAGTCGCGGTGTGACTCCACCCAAAACAACACTAGTGCTCCTGTTAGCCATTTTGCTGGAATCGTTCCCGTTGTGAGCTCTCGTGTCAACGGGTCGTAGCGCCTTGGTAAAGCACGACACATAGAGCCGTTGCTCCAAGGCTCAATCGTTTTATCGCGTCGTACCCAGTACAGTTGCGCTAACACATTGGAAACAGTGAAGGGATGCCGTGGACCGACACGGGTACAATGAGTTGAGCGATGGCACGATGCGACCAAACGATGTCGTAGCACTTCGCTACCATGTCGAATCGGGCCCATCATAAAGGCGGAATAGCGTCGCGACGTTATTCCGCCATTATGACGTATTCCGCCTTATTTATGACGTTTTCTGCCTTTATGACGTATTCCGCCTAATACAATTTAAGACGTATTCCGGTATTATGACAAAATTCGAATAGCGACGTACGCAAATCTGCGTTGCAACGCAATTCGAATTGCGTTGACATAGTGACCACTACCTCCTTCGTCTTCCTTGGGCGTCCCCGTCGTCTGACACCTGGTGGCGCCATGTTCACAACTGTGCAGGCGACGCGCTGTTCTCTGCTCGTCTTTGCACATGACATCGCAAGTGTCCACTATACGCACGATCTCGTCGATTGGTGGGACGTTCAGTTGCCGTCTTATTTCCTCATTCCGGATGTGCTCCAGCCTCGACACCCCAAGGATCCCACGAAACATCCTTACCTCTGTGGGGGCAATTTGTCTCGTGTTGTTATTTTTCATTGCCCAACATTCACGCCCATGCGTTAGGGCGAGTCTAATAATGACCTCGTACAGCTCTGATTTCAGTTTTAGGGACATTTTCTTATCGTATAGGACCCCGGTCAGTTTGACCTTGCGGCTTGCACTCTTTGTCGATGGTTCCATATGTACTGATTACTGATAGCAGTTAGTTGAAATAGTCTACGTTCACCAAGGGCTTCTCTCTTTCCGTAGTATTTGTTCGGCGTTTTCCCTTGTTGTCAGATATTCTGGTTTTGCCACATTAATCTTCAGATCACTGTCCGTCAGATCATTGTTCCACAGTTGAAGACCCTCTTGGGCACCCATCACTGTCGTGTCATTGATTGCCAAGTCATCCGCGTAGACCAGTTCCCATGACGACATAAAGCACACTTCATGTGATGTCGTATCAACCAGTATAATGAACAGAAATGGGCTAAGTGCTGACCCTTGGTGGAGGTCTATGACAACCTTATCATATAACATTGAATTACATAATAATTGTGTGTTATATTGTACAACATGTATGTTCACTGGTACATGCATTTTGCGCGTAGTTTGCACAATTCGAACAAAATGTAGGATAACATTCATTGCGACGTTGTGAAACTATAGTATGCAACAGATGAATGGGTAATGACTATACAATAAGACGACAAACCAACCAATGCACAGTGTAACCTTTGGAAGTGAGCGGAGTCGAACTATAAAATTATAGTAGTTTATTTCGCCAGTCCCTACTGAGTCAGCCGTGGGAACAGCGGAAATACCCACTCCAATTTGAAGACGGATCCATGACTGCTGGGAATCCCAATATAATTATTCAGTCACGTCGTAAACATTGCATGTAACACGAGCTGAAATCACCCAACATTATATCACATGACCCGAGGGCCGACCATACGTCGTCTGGTGAGCAATTTCATTGGTTGAAACGATTGGTAAAAGAGTATTTTTAAAGGGACATGCAATGGTATAGAAGAGCTGGTACTGACGTAATCAGCTGCAGCGTCCCCTGGCGCATGGCTATGACATATGCAGAACCGAGGTCAACTTGCGAACAGTGCTTTGATTTTTCCCCGAATTATATTGTATTAAAAATTCCTAACACGTGTGCGTGCGTGCGCTCGTTTATGTAAACATATGAATTGAATTGATAACGTATCCATTTCCCCCATTTCCACGTGTAAATAGTCATGTGATTATAAAAGACGTGCGGTTTCATTTGTATTTTCCAATTGTAAATGCATTATTCTTAACATAAAGGTCTAATTACTATTCGTGCACCTGGGTATGTCAATTGTGGGAAAAGAAATGCGTTTGTCTGCTTAGAAACTAAATGGAAGTATCAATATGTAGTAATAATTTTATTTTATATCCTCTATAAAAAATCCACCCCTTACAGTGTAGTTCGTTCAAGCGGAACTCTAGCCTCAAAGCTGATTGCGATGACAGTTTAAATTCACGTACACCATAATTATTATCAATTCGTCAGTATATAACTATGTATACATGCCGGGTTAAAGACTTCTTATAATAACATATAGGCCCTACACTGAATGGCCGCTGGTTTCTGTAAACCACCCGCTATCCCCTAAATCCAAACACAACTGTCGTTATCTCCAGATAGCAATGGCGTATTTGAAGTAAAAAAATACTACTGGACCATGCCCTTAATTATTTAGACATGTTTTCACAAGAACAGTTATTTGCATTTTTCACCTCACGTATACGGAATCCTAGGTAAGTATCTGATCAGTGGGTGTTGTCAAAGCACTGAGTGATATCATACAAATAACGCTGGGCCAATGACTGCATCCCAAGTTATTGACAAATAATGAAACACACATTCAACACTGGCCCGACGACAATATAACCATTGAACCTTGCAAGAAACTGCGGTGCACTTGCTATGTTGGAAATTAACCCTTGCAATGGATGCCGATGTAGAATCCATGCAACTTTGGCCCAAGGTTGGTATTCCGAGCTAATAGTCTCCCATGCCGTTGAACAATGCCGAATTGTCAGTAATCAGCTGCAGCGACCCCTGCCCATCAACACTGGCTGTGAGAGCAATGGTATATTGATGGATAATGTAAGTACTAAGGAGAGTGGAGATGGACTGCAGGCCATACAACTAGAACTCAAGACTTTCGTATGGACCATCAGCGTAACTGAATAGTTTCGTCGCTTTCACTCAAGTCACAGAGTAAGGCATATACGGTAATTAGTCTACACCGGTGCTTGAACAGGGTAACATTTTACGACAGTCTAGTTACTAGAAAACATTAATACTCCATTTATTTAGTAAGTAAATGCCTCATTAATGTTGCATTTCTATTGGATTTTCTGGGAAACTTTCTTATATTAATAAAGTTGTAGTTATTACGACATACCGTAAACCGGTGAAGGTCGCCTCCATCTCGGCGCAGACCAGGGTTGTGTTGTGTTCTTTGATTTGAACAATTTCACCAACATGCCGGACGACGACGGCATCAAGCAGAATGCATATGAAAAATTCTACCTCAAAGTATTCGGTATAATCGATGCCCCCGTCACTTATTTCAAAGGTAAGAAGTGGGGACACATGAGGCTAGACTAGAGGAACTTCGTTTGACGACGACCCTAGGCCTAACTCGCCGGCTGTACTTGGACCCTGGTGACAGGCCTGTCAGTATCGTTGTGTTGTCGTTTGTCAGCGAGCCTTTGTTTATAACTATAGAGTATGTAGAGCGTAGATCTTGTCTTACCTTACACCATTGCCAATCGACCAAGATCTAAGGAAATTTTTAGTCAGTCAATTTAGTGTACCTATTGAATATTCAGATAATCATAATGTCAACGAGGTATCACTGCCAGTGTTAGTGTCCGATTGCTTTTATTATTACACATGCAAACAACATGCTTACTGAATATCAACATCACTCCAATGCTGAATTTGAAACAGTTATCACTTCCCAATTAATTAATGTGCTATAACAAATGTGATTCAGTCTCGGGGCTCAACATGGGATCATGTCAGGTTTGGGGTGCACAGCTTATCTAGACCAGTCTACTATTATAAAATAGTGGTCTGGTAGTCAGGGTTCCTACAGTGTTAATGACCCATGGTTGATTGATTATCCTGCAGGCTGGGCTCCTCTAACATGCTGCATTATGCAATACACAAACCCCTATTTTAGTAGCCTGGTCTAGATAAACTGTGTGCCCCAAAGCTAGCATGACCCATGACATGAACATGCGGAATTCACTTTCCAATAGGACAATTCATGTTTATTTATACCCAAATAGATCTATCTAGTCTTCTACCACCTATTTTTTTAATTTAAATATAGCATGCCATTATGTGCGGTAAGGCCCTGCGCGGGGCGGGTTCCGGCCCGCGGGCCCCTGCAGGCTGGATTTTTCATTTGCTGCGGACCAGTGCGGTGCGGGCTGTGGACCAGTGCGGTGCAGGCTGGGCTGCAGGCCCCCGCGGGCTGGTATCCGCGGGGCGGGCTAGGATATGGCAAAAAATATGCGGGGCGGGCCAAATGATATAGTTGCGGGGTGGGTGCGGGCTCAGCTTTTTCAGCCCGCACAGTTTGTCTCAAAATTTGCGCATTATTTGTGCCTATTAGTTGGTGGATTACCTATGTGTGTGACATTGTGTGTTGCTTGCACGACTGCACGTGTGCGACGAATATATGCTGTGCATGCGTGCATACATGTGTGCAACTAGATGTGTGTGTGTGTGCGTTTCACTATGTTATGCTAACATGTGCTAACCATGATGCCAGTGAGCATTCTGATAACAGAACAGTTTGGTAACACTGTTGAAAACATTCATAATATTTCACTGTTTTGTTGTTTTGCCCTGCCAGCTTTAGTCATTCATTAGAATGTACATAGAATTATTCACAATAACAGAAATCACAGAAAGAAATTACAATTTTGCCTAGGAAAGTCACAGAAAATAAAGTCACAAAATAATGTTATTCAGACACTGTCTAGTTAATACAAAGGCTTGGTCTTACATACACGAGCACCATAAAGATCTTTTGAATCTTTGACAACAGTAAGAAATAAGGTAGCAAAATAATGTTATTGTGGCACAGATCGCTACATACTGCCCTTTTTACATAATCATATCAATGATGCCAGACCTAACTAACATTCAAGTTTATTTGGGTTCTCCCTTTAACACCAGTATCACCATTCACCAGGCTGCCCTGTCTTGCTAGGCTGAGTGATGTTTGAACAACTCCCAAGGAGACCATTTGTTACAAGATATTGGCTGTAATATATTAATAGGTATTTAATAACAAAAGTAAAACAATTCTTGAGGGGTTCTAATACATATTTCCCTCAATGGATGAGTGTTGGCTGGTGTCTATTTAATGTATACTATATTAATGAGTAATGGAAATGTCTGGCAGGACACTCAATTACCCACTGTGGTAAGCTGTAAAACTACAACAGTGTAAAGCGATTGAAGATCCTTACCTGGCTTGGGATGCCACTTCCTTCCCTCAAGCAAATATTTCTTATCACTTTGCACCACCACTGAGGCACTGACACAATAGCCTTAGCAGTTGCCATCTAGCAGGGCTGGTCAGAACAGGACAAGGGGCATTGAAGCCAAGAGATCAAAAGATAGGCAGGCCACTGCAAAAAAGGCCTGTTGTTGGTAATTGCAGCTGGGTCCACCTTGGTCAGAGACCATTCATGGTGAATGACTACAGTGACATCCAACATAATTATTTCTGTCTGACTGAAAAATGTGGTTTATTGAATTTCAAGTAATTAAATGGTTAAAAAAAGACAAGGTGAATATAAAATATAACTAGCCATATATTAATTCGGATACACAATTAAAAGTATTTTAATCAATAAAATAATGAAATTTAGTTAATAAAATTAAGTAAAATCAATAAGGATTAGTTGTTTTAAATTATTCCATGCTATCTGTTCAATCTGTTATAGGCTGCAGGCTGACTTTTGAAAAATTACCGCGGGGTGTGTTGCGGGCCATGTTACTGCGGGGTGGGGCGGGCTGCGGGCTATGATGTGGCAAAATTTGCGGTGCGGGCTGACTGCGGGCCAAGTTACTGCGGGGCGGGCTGCGGGCTCAGATTTCCAGCCCGCGCAGGGCCTTAATGTGCATTGTGCGGCCAGTATGTGTCATCTCTGACGTAACAACTGGACATACAAAAAGCACGGCAAAAATATGCATATTCAAAAAAGTCCAATGGCATAGCACAGAAGTGGAATTTTTTTATTCATTTTAAAAATAATTTTGTTTGTGGACATAGCACAATAAACGCTGATATAAACAGTTTATAATTGTATATTTCAACTCAATCAATATGTCCCATTGAACATTTGTCACGGACAATTTACTTGTCCAACAAGGATAAGTACTTGTCCCGGACAAGCAGACAAGTATTAGTGTCAAGCCTAGTAACTGATATTTTTGATCTATCATGTTTACGGTGAGGTCATTGCATGCAAATTTCCCAGTAGACAATCTGTTTTACTTCCTAATAAGGCATGAGATGCTTAATTAGAACTTATTCTGATTTTGGAAAAAACAATAGTTGTGGGTTCAACTGGGTTGTAGTTTTTATAGTAAAATTAAAAGAAAGATTCAATTACAGTCAGCTATAGTAACAGTAAGTAGAACATTACAAACTACTTAAATAAACTATTAGAGCAGCCATCCCACATCTTGTTTTTATCTCATGAAATGGTTAACCATGGATACAAAATTATCTAATATTATGATGTCTATGTGTCATTCACCTAACAGTGCACCATCGTTTTGCATATTAAATTTTAATTAAAATTAAGAACATTACGTTTTCAATTCATTCTAATTCATGACTGATCTCTTTGATTCTATTGTCTTAACATATAGTTGATCCTATTTAAAATACTTCTAATTATATTTGAAAACATGGTCGTGTAATTGTAACTAATTTGATTTTTTTATTGTAATTGAAGTAACACAGGAAAGTAATTCTAATTGATTTAAATTGGATCTAGGCCTAGGACATTTTGAGATTTTCTGGGAACTTTTAAGGGGTGGGGTGGGGTGAGATTTTAGTTTTTTTAAGAGAAGGGGGCAGTTGGTTTTCAGCGAACTTCAGTGCACATGGGTGTTCTCCTATCTCACATTCAGTGCCTATGACTGATGCATGTATTATGCTTTTTTGTGAGCACGACTGATGGAGAAAACAAGAAATTATCAAGTGTAAACACATTATAATCCTGTCTAAGGGTATCAGAACATCCTTCCTTAGCTTCTATGAAGTTAATAATTGTACTTGTTATTTTATCAATCACCAGATGGCAGCACAATATTGGACTAGATACACATGGAAGTATAATTCTCACTAGGTGGCAGCACACTACTGCAAACTACTCGTGCTGGTTGCTAAATGATTGCTGTCTATTATATATATATATATATATATATATATATATATATATATATATATATATATATATATATATATATATATCTCTCTCTCTCTCTCAGAGATACCCCAACCATCCCCTGTGTGTTCTGCCTCTTACATCACTACTCAGTGGAAGGGTGCCATAGCCTAGTTGACTTGGGGATAGAACATTAATTTTGTATCTGCACTGAGATGGTCAGGGGTCAGTTTGACTAAAATAAAGAGATCATACAAAAATTCATATGGAAAATCTGTCATTACATATCTTGTTAAAATTAGAGAATTAGCTTTGTGATGCACAGGAGAAAGTATCATCGATGGCTAATCCCGGTGTTGATAGTTTTCAGTGTCCAAAACAATTGCCAAGGAACTCGCTATAAACTCATAACAATGCTAATCAAATAATTGTGTTTATTTAAATTCTCCAGCTGCCTCTCATAGGCTTGTCCTGTTTTGTTCAATCAACGTTGCCTCAGTCCACACAGTGTGAATGAACAGTCTTTATAGTGTAATTGTCCCAGAGTTGTGATAAGATCATAAGACAAAGTATAAAGTACTTTTAGAGGTCCCACATTTTGGGCACTGTGCTGCACATGAACACACCTTTACTAACAAATGTCATTGTCACTATCAGTATGTATCACAATATCTGTTATCTCACTTATCTGCATCAGTGAAAGATTGGCAATAAAACTGTAACAAAAGTGTCAACACAGACATTTTAATTTTTACAGAAGAATGCAACACATTTCAGCATGTATACCTTGGTAGGTTACTTTAAAATGTTAATCGTGGTTAAATAGCTATATTGTTGTGACACTGGTTGATCTTTCAGAGAAGGTTGTTGAACCTCTGCATGAAAAAAACAAGACCTACTATTACCATCGCCGCCTGAGGCGAGTACCCACCATTGATGAGTGCGATGTTGGCGATGAAGTCTGCTTCTTCGAGGCCAACGAACAGTACAAGCGGGACAAGTGAGTATCACCCACATCAGCATGCTGATTTTAAAATAAAATCCACATTTTAAAACCTAAAATGATGTTACATTCTTTTTTTAAAAAAGTCGATGGTAAATTGGTAACTGTTCCTTTATTTCCCATTAGTCACGACTGTCACAATGTTCTTTTTACTCTCCCACACTCTTGTCTGTACTGCTGTCATCACCCAGCCATTTCCATTCACTCTTGTCTTTCAGTATGGACCTCCACTCCTCCCAGTCCCAGTAATTCTCTCCTAATTCAATCATCCCCTCTCAGACTTGTTTTTCTTCATTTACTTTGATGTTATCTGCTTTCTTATTTGTTCCACATGTCCAGCTCACTGATTCCTCACTGGGCAGTGTCTTCTTGACACTTTATTCACACTAACCTCCTCCCTCAGCTCTAAACTGTTAACAAGTCTGTTCTATTTACTCCCACAGTTGTACGTTGTTCACAAGTCTGTTCTATGTACTCCCACAGTTGTACGTTGTTCACAAGTCTGTTCTATTTACTCCCACAGTTGTACGTTGTTCACAAGGTCTGTTCTATCTACTCCCACAGTTGTACGTTGTTCACAGGTCTGTTCTGTGTAGTCCCACAGTTGTACGTTGTTCACAAGTCTGTTCTATTTACTCCCACAGTTGTACGTTGTTCACAAGTCTGTTCTATCTACTCCCACCGTTGTACGTTGTTCACAAGTCTGTTCTGTTTACTCCCACAGTTGTACATTGTTCACAAGTCTGTTCTGTTTACTCCCACAGTTGTACATTGTTCACAAGTCTGTTCTGTGTACTCCCACAGTTGTACGTTGTTCACAAGTCTGTTCTGTTTACTCCCACAGTTGTAAATTGTTCAAAAGTCTGTTCTGTTTACTCCCACAGTTGTAAATTGTTCAAAAGTCTGTTCTATCTACTCCCACAGTTGTACGTTGTTCACAAGTCTGTTCTATGTACTCCCACAGTTGTACGTTGTTCACAAGTCTGTTCTATGTACTCCCACAGTTGTACGTTGTTCACAAGTCTGTTCTATCTACTCCCACAGTTGTACGTTGTTCACAAGTCTGTTCTATTTACTCCCACAGTTGTACGTTGTTCACAAGTCTGTTCTATCTACTCCCACAGTTGTACGTTGTTACAAGTCTGTTCTATCTACTCCCACAGTTGTATGTTGTTCACAAGTCTGTTCTATCTACTCCCACAGTTGTACGTTGTTCACAAGTCTGTTCTATCTACTCCCACAGTTGTACGTTGTTCACCAGTCTGTTCTATATACTCCCACAGTTGTACGTTGTTCACAAGTCTGTTCTATGTACTCCCACAGTTGTACGTTGTTCACAAGTCTGTTCTATCTACTCCCACAGTTATACGTTGTTCACAAGTCTGTTCTATTTACTCCCACAGTTGTACGTTGTTCACAAGTCTGTTCTATCTACTCCCACAGTTGTACGTTGTTACAAGTCTGTTCTATCTACTCCCACAGTTGTATGTTTTTACAAGTATGTTCTATCTACTCCCACAGTTGTACGTTGTTCACAAGTCTGTTCTATCTACTCCCACAGTTGTACGTTGTTCACCAGTCTGTTCTATATACTCCCACAGTTGTACGTTGTTCACAAGTCTGTTCTATGTACTCCCACAGTTGTACGTTGTTCACAAGTCTGTTCTATCTACTCCCACATTTGTACATTGTTCACAAGTCTGTTCTATGTACTCCCACAGTTGTACATTGTTCACAAGTCTGTTCTATCTACTTCCACATTTGTACATTGTTCACAAGTCTGTTCTACTTCTATGTACTCCCACAGTTGTACATTGTTCACAAGTCTGTTCTATGTACACTCACTGTTCTGCATTTTTTCCAAGTCTGTAGACTCTGTACTGTCTGTCTTTGTTGTTTGTTTTGTCATTGTCATGTTACCTAGGTAGATTTGTTTGATACACAAACTGAGCACATTTCCCTTGAGCTTTTCAGATATATCTTGTTTTCCATTCCACATGTATAAATTTGTCTTTTAAATATTACATTGTTCTATTGGCTATAGATTCAGGATAGAAATTAGAATATAGAGTTTGATTCTCACCGAGTGTGGCAGTCTGTAGAAAAGACATCCGCCAGTACATCACATGAAAGTAGAAATTTGCAATGTTTTCAGGAAATCTAGCTATCTGATTCGGGCCTTGGGTCCTGTTGGGTCCGGTTTCTAATGACATGGATATGTGCAACATGCAATAAGTCCCCAGAATAATCAAAATTTAATGTTAATGTATTATATTATAATACATTACACCATAATTGATACTATTGTAAAACATGATTTTGTTATAAAACCATCGAGCTTTGTACCTTCTGAGCAGTCAGGTGTCCTCAATGTCTTCTTCATGTGACCCAGTACATCACATGAAAGTAGAAATTTGCAATGTTTTCAGGAAATCTAGCTATCTGATTCGGGCCTTGGGTCCTGTTGGGTCCGGTTTCTAATGACATGGATATGTGCAACATGCAATAAGTCCCCAGAATAATCAAAATTTAATGTTAATGTATTATATTATAATACATTACACCATAATTGATACTATTGTAAAACATGATTTTGTTATAAAACCATCGAGCTTTGTACCTTCTGAGCAGTCAGGTGTCCTCAATGTCTTCTTCATGTGACCCTTGTTAATTAGCTAAGTAGGTGTGACAGGTAACCCTCAGGCCATTGTTTACTGCTGGCTGGCTTGTCCAACAACACCAAGGTATTCCACAATGTACACTGTCATTCCTCAGGCAGTGCTCGTTTTAATTATCAACAAAGTCAAACATGCATCTCATCTGCAGTCATTCAAGAACAGTTGACAACTAGAAGTTTTTCAAGAGTAACTAATTTATAATGTTTTTTACTTTGGTTTATATGTCTGTCCTGCTTAAAACTCTCAATGCTTAGTTCCTTGCATGAAATAAATAATTGCGATTGATGTAAATATAGAAAACACGAGTTAAATTTAATAGACATATGCGTGGAAGAATTAATGCAAGGTTAAAGTTTAGCAACATTTTTATTGTTGAGCTTTATGGATGGTCTTAGAATTGAGCAAAAATTACTGAGCACTGGCAAACATGGCATTTAGCTGAGTTGGTAACGTTTCTGCAGTCAGTTTGAATTTATTTACTAAAATAATGGATAGGACTTTACAATACAAAAAAATCTCTGCAAGCTTTGTTATAAACAGCCGCCACCTTAAAATGATGGCTAGCTATCAAGTGTCAGTACTAGGCTTATTCTGATTAAATTCACATCTGTAATATCATTGGTTGAGTGTTGTTTAAAAAAAAAAAATTTGGGGTAGAATTTATTTGAATCAAATCAAATGGTCCTACAGGGTTGCATATACACCATATACCATAGCTTTATGTAGAGACCCGTCCACCCATCATTTGGATGGGTAAAAACGAATATGGATGGGTAGAAATATTGGTGGACGGGTAAAAAAATGAAGGAGGAAAAAATATCTTCCAAAACCATAGATATGGCTTGAAAGTGAGTGAAAATTGTGTCACATGTGCATTTCAGGTCATCAGACACATTTAAAAGTTTGTAAACCGGCTTAACAGTTAACATCCATGTGTTCACCAAAACATGTGTGACTGGCAATAATTTTATCCTGCATAAAGCCCTGCCGTATACAATACAATGCTCATGGCAACATAGGTTGAATGTGTCCCGCTTCCCTTTCCTCCACTCCCCCGGCTGTATGTGGGTGAGGACGCGATTGTGTCTGGGGGCTGGAGTTATGTCCTAGTTCACCTGGTGTAGAATGTTGTGTATTGTTTACAGTGTAACCCCCCTGGAACCACTTTTTGCGACAAGAACGCAATATTGGGTCTATGTGGGAGCATGGCCTGGACCGTGGGAGTATTTTCCCACCAATGTTTTTTTGGGTCCTGGTCATGTGGGCAGTAGGGAGTGTCCTAGTACAATACAACCTGCTGTACGGCACAGTACAACCTGCTGCATGGCACAGTACAACCTGTTGTATGGCTCAGTACAACCTGTTGCACGGCACAGTACAACCTGTTGTATGGCACAGTACAACCTGTTGTACGGCACAGTACAACCTGTTGTATGGCTCAGTACAACCTGTTGCACGGCACAGTACAACCTGTTGTATGGCACAGCACAACCTGCTGCATGGCACAGTACAACCTGTTGTATGGGTACAACCTGTTGCACGGTACAGTACAACCTGTTGTACGGCACAGTACAACCTGCTGCACAGCACAGTACAACCTGCTGTACTACATAGTACAACCTGCTGCATGGCACAGTGCAACCTGCTGTACTACATAGTACAACCTGCTGCACGGCACAGTGCAACCTGCTATTCTACATAGTACAACCTGCTGCACGGCACAGTGCAACCTGCTGTACTACATAGTACAACCTGCTGCACGGCACAGTGCAACCTGCTGTACTACATAGTACAACCTGCTGCACGGCACAGTGCAACCTGCTGTACTACATAGTACAACCTGCTGCACGGCACAGTGCAACCTGCTGTACTACATAGTACAACCTGCTGCATGGCACAGTGCAACCTGCTGTACTACATAGTACAATCTGCTGCATGGCACAGTGCAACCTGCTGTACTACATAGTACAACCTGCTGCATGGCACAGTGCAACCTGCTATTCTACATAGTACAACCTGCTGCATGGCACAGTGCAACCTGCTATTCTACATAGTACAACCTGCTGCACGGCACAGTGCAACCTGCTGTACTACATAGTACAACCTGCTGCACGGCACAGTGCAACCTGCTGTACTACATAGTACAACCTGCTGCATGGCACAGTGCAACCTGCTATTCTACATAGTACAACCTGCTGCATGGCACAGTGCAACCTGCTGTACTACATAGTACAACCTGCTGCATGGCACAGTGCAACCTGCTATTCTACATAGTACAACCTGCTGCACGGCACAGTGCAACCTGCTGTACTACATAGTACAACCTGCTGCACGGCACAGTGCAACCTGCTGTACTACATAGTACAACCTGCTGCACGGCACAGTGCAACCTGCTGTACTACATAGTACAACCTGCTGCACGGCACAGTGCAACCTGCTGTACTACATAGTACAACCTGCTGCACGGCACAGTGCAACCTGCTGTACTACATAGTACAACCTGCTGCATGGCACAGTGCAACCTGCTGTACTACACAGTGCAACCTGCTGCATGGCACAGTGCAACCTGCTGTACTACATAGTACAACCTGCTGCATGGCACAGTGCAACCTGCTGTACTACACAGTACAACCTGCTGCACGGCACAGTGCAACCTGCTGTACTACACAGTGCAACCTGCTGTACTACACAGTGCAACCTGCTGTACTACATAGTACAACCTGCTGCACGGCACAGTGCAACCTGCTGTACTACACAGTGCAACCTGCTGTACTACACAGTGCAACCTGCTGCACGACACAGTGCAACCTGCTGTACTACACAGTGCAACCTGCTGCACGACACAGTGCAACCTGCTGTACTACACAGTACAACCTGCTGTACTACACAGTGCAACCTGCTGTACTACACAGTGCAACCTGCTGTACTACACAGTGCAACCTGCTGTACTACACAGTGCAACCTGCTGTACTACACAGTGCAACCTGCTGCACAGCACAGTGCAACCTGCTGCACGACACAGTACAACCTGCTGTACTACACAGTGCAACCTGCTGTACTACACAGTGCAACCTGCTGTACTACACAGTGCAACCTGCTGCACGGCACAGTGCAACCTGCTGCACGACACAGTACAACCTGCTGTACTACACAGTGCAACCTGCTGTACTACACAGTGCAACCTGCTGTACTACATAGTACAACCTGCTGTACTACACAGTACAACCTGCTGTACTACACAGTGCAACCTGCTGTACTACACAGTGCAACCTGCAGCACGGCACAGTGCAACCTGCTGCACGGCACAGTGCAACCTGCTGCACGGCACAGTGCAACCTGCTGTACTACATAGTACAACCTGCTGTACTACACAGTGCAACCTGCTGTACTACACAGTGCAACCTGCTGTACTACACAGTACAACCTGCTGTACTACACAGTGCAACCTGCTGTACTACACAGTGCAACCTGCTGTACTACACAGTACAACCTGCTGTACTACACAGTGCAACCTGCTGTACTACACAGTACAACCTGCTGTACTACACAGTGCAACCTGCTGTACTACACAGTGCAACCTGCTGTACTACACAGTGCAACCTGCTGTACTACACAGTACAACCTGCTGTACTACACAGTGCAACCTGCTGTACTACACAGTGCAACCTGCAGCACGGCACAGTGCAACCTGCTGCACGGCACAGTACAACCTGCTGTACTACACAGTGCAACCTGCTGTACTACATAGTACAACCTGCTGTACTACACAGTGCAACCTGCTGTACTACACAGTACAACCTGCTGTACTACACAGTGCAACCTGCTGTACTACACAGTGCAACCTGCTGTACTACACAGTGCAACCTGCAGCAGGGCACAGTGCAACCTGCTGCACGGCACAGTGCAACCTGCTGCACGGCACAGTGCAACCTGCTGCACGGCACAGTGCAACCTGCTGTACTACACAGTGCAACCTGCTGTACTACACAGTGCAACCTGCAGCAGGGCACAGTGCAACCTGCTGCACGGCACAGTGCAACCTGCTGCACGGCACAGTGCAACCTGCTGCACAGCACAAACTCCTTTTCATGAGCATATCAGAATGCCAGTAAAGTAACCTACAGGTTGATTCTAGTCAGTACATACCAAAGCAAACATAATCCTACTTTCTGGCAATTGTATGGTACAATGGTCGCTGTAAAGAGTCTCTTTGTGTCGGTCGTTTCAGGAACGTGGACGATCAGATCCTGATCATCCTGCGAGAGCGCCGCCTGGAGTGTGAGCACTGGTACGGACTGACAGACCGGGAGGACAAGTGTCGCAAAGTGCGGGAAGACTACGAGACAGCAACCACCAACTGGTTCACCAAGTGTATGTATTACTACGCCGCTCGTCACCAATGTGTCACCAAAGACACCGATGTTATTTGCGATGTGCCAACATTTGCGATGTGACAACATCAAGGTGTAGATGTAATTAAAACAATATTGAATTTGCTACTAGTAGGTTGATACTTGGCTATAGTGTAATGTGTTCTTGTGTGGTCTTAAGGATTGGAGATCATGCTATATCAGGATTGGAGGTCATGCTACATCAGGATTGGAGATCATGCTATATCAGGATTGGAGATCATGCTATATCAGGATTGGAGATCATGCTATATCAGGATTGGAGATCATGCTATATCAGGACTGGAGATCATGCTATAATATAATGTAGATCATGTTATATCAGGATTGGAGATCATGCTATATCAGGATTGGAGATCATGCTATATCAGGATTGGAGATCATGCTATATTAGGATTGGAGATCATGCTATATCAGGATTGGAGATCATGCTATATCAGGATTGGAGATCATGCTATAATATAATGTAGATCATGTTATATCAGGATTGGAGATCATGCTATATCAGGATTGGAGATCATGTTATATCAGGATTGGAGATCATGCTATATTAGGATTGGAGATCATGCTATATCAGGATTGGAGATCATGCTATATCAGGATTGGAGGTCATGCTATATCAGGATTGGAGATCATGTTATATCAGGATTGGAGATCATGCCCTATCAGGATTGGAGATCATGCTCTATCAGGATTGGAGATCATGCTCTATCAAGATTGGAGATCATGCTCTATCAGGGTTGGAGATCATGCTATATCAGGGTTGGAGATCATGCTCTCAGGATTGGAGATCATGCTCTATCAGGATTGGAAATCATGTTATATCAGGTTTGGAGATCATGTTATATCAGGATTGGAGATCATGCTATATCAGGATTGGAGGTAGTGCTATATCAGGATTGAAGATCATGTTATATCAGGATTGGAGGTAGTGCTATATCAGGATTGAAGATCATGTTATATCAGGATTGGAGATTAGGATTGGAGATCATGCTATATCAGAATTGGAGATCATGTTATATCAGGATTGGAGATCATGTTATATCAGGATTGGAGATCATGCCCTATCAGGATTGGAGATCATGCTCTATCAGGATTGGAGATCATGCTCTATCAAGATTGGAGATCATGCTCTATCAGGGTTGGAGATCATGCTATATCAGGGTTGGAGATCATGCTCTCAGGATTGGAGATCATGCTCTATCAGGATTGGAAATCATGTTATATCAGGTTTGGAGATCATGTTATATCAGGATTGGAGATCATGCTATATCAGGATTGGAGGTAGTGCTATATCAGGATTGAAGATCATGTTATATCAGGATTGGAGGTAGTGCTATATCAGGATTGAAGATCATGTTATATCAGGATTGGAGATTAGGATTGGAGATCATGCTATATCAGAATTGGAGATCATGCTATATCAGGATTGGAGATCATGTTATATCAGGATTGGAGATCGTGCTCTATCAGGATTGGAGATCGTGCTGTCTCTTTTGCAGATGGAGATTTGGGACCGGCGCCAAACGTGCGTGCAGCCTACTTCAAACAGAAGCACCGCATGATCTGGGAGAGGCGTCACGGTCCAGTGGGCACGGGCATGGGATCGCCTCCCGTCGAGCAGTAGGGCACACACATGGGCCATCTCGTGGGACACAAGTAGACGGTTTTCGCTCTTACCTTATTTAAGGCGTTGACAAAGAGCTGCGTTGGTGTCATGTCAGACTCGTTGACCGAACTAAGTGGTCGTGATTGGCCGGCCTTGACCTTGACCTTGTTGTGTCAGTGACATCTGTTGGTGGCCTGCTCCGTTGGGTTTCATTGGGAACAACAAGTGTACTATGCTGGCATGTGTTGGACATCATTAAATATGTAGGGAAATCACAAGTCGCATGTCGTTTGTTTTCTTCTGCCAGGCAGAGGGTTGTGGGTAATCCATGCAGCACGAAACGTGTATGTTTTTAGATGTGGAATTTTTTGCAGCATTTACATTTCATTTAATGTTGTTTGATATTCATTTGTGCATTGTTTTATTGTAGCAATAACTACACTACACTACACTACACTGCACTACACTCACTACACTACACTACACTACACTACACTACACTACACTACACTACACTACACTACACTACACTACACTACACTACACTGCAATACGCCAATGTAATTTCATTGAACTGTATAGTCCGCCTTAAGTAACACTAATTACATTTACCCGTATGCAACTTCATGTTCGACTCTTCCACCACGCTAACATAAAACTACCTGTATACATTCTAGGTCAGGCAGGCACTCTTATGACATAGCCAGAAAACAAATCATGTATTTGCAACAAATACATTACAGCGCTTAGCTAACTGCAGTTACCCCACCAGCCCTTCCACGGACCACTTTATGTATTGCTATATATAAGTGTTTTGAGGTCATCCTTTTTTACTTAAGATCATGCTGTGTATTTAATATCACTGCTTAATTTGAGATCATCTCTCATAGCTGAATTCATCCCTGTTTGAGATATCTCATGTGTTTTGTCATCATCTCGTTTGCTCTGTGACACTGACACTGACACTGATGACACTGCATAGTAATAAGTTGTACTGTGACCACATATAAAGGCATGGAAGCAGAATGACGGCAAACTCTATGAAATATTATATAAAGTGTTTCTAATAATAATGACTATAGAGAAAGCATCCTTTGTCCCCAAAAATGTACACGAGTAACTCCACAGTTGCCCCACACTGGGTCACAGGGAGAGATAGTTACTTACACACATAGACTAGTAATGCTACACCCTGGCACTGCAGTTAAGATATCTTGTGTTTACTCATGATTTACTAGCATCTGTCAAACAAGATTATCTGCTCTGTATGTGAGGGTTATGTCAGCCATCTTCATTTCCCTTACGTTGTGTCTGAAACAAGTTTGGCATTCACACGGAGTTATCACCAACAGTTCGTGTCAGTTGCCAGAGACGGCTCAGTGTGACCTAGAAACCAGTTATAGGAAAACAATCAGGAAAAGCACAGGAAAAAGTCACGAGCTTAAGTGGATAAAGTTATTTTGAATATTGTATTTTGATTTTGTTATGTGAAATACAGTCCATTAATCATCAACATTAAAAACAGCAACCAGATTGTCACTTTAACAAAATGTTACTTACCAAGTTGTTAATAAAAAATTAGAAAATATACCACTGGCAGAATTTCTTCAGTGTATTCGTCTTTTTAAAAATAATGCATCAAACTTTGTTGTGCTCAGTCACCAAATAAAACACAGACTTATTTATTTCCTATACTGTTCTAGCCCAAACTGTAAGTTTATTCTATGACTTCCTGTGACTTTTTTCACCCACCTAGAAACCAAGCAGAGGAACTTATAAAAAGATCGACACCAGCACATGTTAGTCACATGCCTCATATTGCTATCACATTAGTCCTGAATCGTCATGAAGAATAACTTTTACTTTGATGCAGTACAAAGGGATAGTGAGGTTTCAGCTATTTGAAACCTGAATAACGTTTTAATTATTTAATGTGTTATGAGAAGATCTAAATAGAAATAAATTATACTGGAAATTCAAATCAACCACTAAAACTATGATGACACGGAAATTTGTCAGGTAGGCAATTACCTATCTTACGCAGTCATGGAAATGATATGTAGCTTTCTAAGCAGTTGTATGTCATAGTCATGCAAAAGACATCAATTGATAAACATAATAATTACAAATAAATATAGCAATTAAAAAAATCAGACGTTTCTCCTGTGCAAAATAATAAAACATTTTGGTACTCAAGAGTTTTTACTTTGAAATTATTAATATAAATAATTTGTAACGGACATTTCGGTGGTAAATCAGGTTTTGTCACAACTGTCTAGTGGATGTTTTACCTTACCTGAAAACACTATAGGAACCTGTGAATGTTGTTGTGGATAAAAACTGATTGCATGCATTGTTTAGCTGTGCATTTAGATACACGTACCTAAGCACTGCTGGCGCCTAATGGTCTGAGTTATAGTTGCTGTATGTTAGGTTCAAGTAAGCCATCCAACATGTTTATAGACGACATCTGTGGAAAAGAGAGTGAGTCAATTGTGGCCTAATAATAAAGTCATAAAAAATTCCTGGATAGTTTTCACATAGGTTTGTTTACCTTGAACGTCTGCTTGAGTAGGTATGGTCTGTGTTCACATTCATTCAGGTGATAAATTCATCCAGATCCTTCTTGGCACAGAAATGCTGTAGGCCAGTGAGAATGTCTCCATGGTGATAGCGTAATTGATGGTAGATTTGTTAACTTTGTGCATAATTCTTGCACTGTTGAGATAGGTATGAAAATTATACAGAATGTGTTTTCTGTGATTAGTCTATGCAAAATTATTTTGGGACATCTGATGCAATATGTGTTGATTGACAAAATAAAGAGGGAGAGGGAGGGAGGGAGATGGAGGGAGGGAGGGAGACGGAGGGAGTGAGGCAGAGGGGGATGGAGAGACACGCACGCACGCAAACGCACGCACACACACACACACGCACACACACGCGCACACACGCGCACACACACGCACACACACGCACACACACGTGCACACACACACGCACCCCACACACACGCAAACGCACGCGCGCGTATGCGCGCGTATGCGCGCGTACGCATGCACGTACGCACACACAAATGCACGCACGCGCACACACATGCGCACACACACACACACGCGCACACACGCGCACACACACACCTCACACACTCACTCACCCACACACACACCCACCCACCCACCCACCCATCTGATGTAATATGTGTTGATTGACAAAATAAAGAGGGAGAGGGAGGGAGGGAGATGGAGGGAGGGAGGGAGACGGAGGGAGTAAGGCAGAGGGGGATGGAGAGACACACGCACACACACGCACGCACACGCACACGCACACGCACACCACGCACGCACGCACGCACGCACGCACGACCACGCACACACACACACACACACACACACACACACATCACACTCACTCACTCACTCACTCACTCACTCACTCACTCACCCACCCACCCACCCACCCACCCACCCACCCACTCACAACACACACAACACACACACAGACACAGAGACAGACAGACTGAGTGATGGTAAGATTACATCATGCTGAACCTTGGTGGAGTGCTAATGGAGAAAGAAGAAGGAAGGCAGTCTACTGCTATAATTTGTTGAAAAAAAATCATTTCTTGGTCAATTTAAGAGATTTCAGCCCTGTGGGATGTTTATTAACAGCCAATTAAGGATACTGTAAAACAGTATATATCAATAGTAGAGGTAAAAAGAAAATAACAAAATATTCTTATAAACAATTGTTTGGGTGTATGCATTTAGAAGTATTAATAAAACTACCATTTGCAACTATACAGTTTAAAATATTACTCCAGTAGTTTACGGGAAAACCCTTGTTGAAGACATAAAAGTCAAGTTGTATGGGCATTGGGCAATGTCATTTTCTTGGAAAGGCTGATGTCATAATGTTCCTACTCTTCCAAAGCAGCCGACCACCAAACTGGGAATGGTAGTCTAGTTTACCCCGGTAGTAATGAGAAGCTGTCCCTGATACGGGAAATTTATCCTAGGGCTGTTTCCCTCCAGGAAACAACCTTGAACCCACATTGACATGTGGATCGAAATATAGCCACTGATTAAGGTAGGTATAACTTGTTAAAAATAACTCCAGTTTCTCCGCTATTTCCCTGTGGCAATGACTTCCCCCTGGTTCTCGAATGCACTGCAGACGCTGTGACTGTGCCCTTATATTTGCCCTGCTAAATGGTTCTGAAGTGGGCATATTATGGCCCGGGCTAATGCAGGCAGATTAGGAACAGCTAGGGCCTTGTAGTATATCACACCACTCCCCAATGTAGCGCTTAGATTGATGTATGTGGGTCGGTTTTTGTAAACTCTGCCACTGCTACTGGGGGTGTAAGTGTGATCCATGCCACCACCATGGCCAAAATTTGATGGGTGTTGAGAGAGTTGTGAAACTTGTATGAATTGTGAGTGTTGATTTACATAAGATCTGGGGGCATGCTGGGGTATTGTCAGATGTGATGTGGTTTTCCCCATCACTGGGAGGCTGGTGGGAGGCTCAGGCTGCGGTTGGATGCTTAGTAGGTAAGGAAGTTGAAAGATAAATTAACTATTGTTGCTGTGGTGACCAGTGCTGGGTGAAACGTCAGCCAACATCAATGCGTAGGGTGACTACGCACATGTGCACGCATACATGCATGCATGCCTCGGATGACTCACCTTAGTTGTGGCTGTCCAGCAACGACAGCTGTTACATCAGATTCTGGTCCTGTCTGATCTGTGTTGATCCACCGCAGTAAACATCACCTGGAATGCCACGGTGAATAGTTGCCGTGTTGATGCCATTCAGTTACATCTTATGTATCACCGAGACTGATGTAAACATGTCCTGCACATCCGACCGTTGTGCGATTATGAAGATTTATAAAATCTACAGGCGTAGCTTTATGCAGAGACCCGTCCACCCGTCATTTGGATGGGTAAAACCTTCTGTGGATGGGTAGAAATACCACTGGGTGAGAGGTGCGAAGGTAAAAAGGAAGGAACAAAAAAGAAAGGTTTTCAAGAATCATAAATATTGTGAATGGGTGTCACACGATTTTTGTAGTTTATTTCAGGTCATAAAACACATCTCAACTGGCTTGTATGTACATGAGTTAACATCCATCACGTTTCCACCAAAACTATGTGCATGACTGGCAAAAATGTTATCCTGCATTAAACCCTGTATACAGGAGCAACAATGATTGGTCAATTATGTGGTTCATTGTCACAAAAATGATGACCTGAAAGAAATTACCCTAGGATGAAAATGAGGGTCTGCTGTCACATGAGGAATCATTTCCACCCGTTGTAAGTCCATGGTGTGTGGAACTATCTTTTTGTGGTTCTTATTAAACTTTGTTGTTCTTTTTATTCACTTGTAGGGTTTTGCATTTCGCTGAAGGCAAACAAACCGTGTACAGCTATGCTTAGGAGTGTTGCGATTAGAACTGGGAATATGGGTTCTAATTCTCCTTTTTTTGGCAGTTTTGTTTCCCTCCCATAGACCCCAGTCCATGGAGGTCTATAAATGAATACCTGGCTACATATAGAGATGGATAGAAGCTTCCAGCGATGACGAGACAGTGATCTAAAGATCTGCATAGCCTGTGATTGGAAAAGTGCTTTGAGGGGGCTGTATATAAGAACAGATCATTTTCACAGATTGTAAGAAGACATATATACGGTGGTAGTTGTACATAAGTTACATGGATCAACTCATGCAGACATGCCTCTTTGACATCTTCCCCCAACCCAGGAAGGCAAGATATGTAGCTATTAAACAATAACATGAAACCATGGCAACCGATTCCATCTGGGTTTGTGGTCTTTTTTCCACACCCTGTATGTAATGATAAGCAACCAAGCGAGATTGCAAGCTGTGACCTTGACTGGGAAAGAGGCTGAATGTCATTGCTTGGGTCAGACGTATGCGTCCTGGCAATACTGCATTGACACGTACATCGGAGGCCAAGTTTAGTTTTCTGTCCCACTGCGAGGGAGCAAGTTCCCGAGGCGGATGTGTTCTTTGAATTCAAACCTGTGTTGATTGAGTAATGCAGATTCAAGTAATCACCAACATACTTGTGTAAATGTCTGCTGATTCCTCTCTAATACATCTGCCTACAACCATTCCTTCCATGCCTCCAGCCCACTCAGCCGGGCAGGAAATGTTAATCTTCTAAAAGTCTGCTTATCTCCAGATTTGGGTTGTGAGATAACAGCTGTTGAGGGCACCTCAAGGATGGTGGCCTCACTGGAATATTTGTTGCTAGGACATGGAATCAACTGCCCCACTGCTGGGGTCAATGGAGGGGTCAGCCAGGATCAAGTGGTACGCAAGATTACCCTTTAAACAATTATTTTACAATAAAGCTTCCTAATTTTCAACATGGACATATATTTCATGTCAAATAGGAATGTCTGTTGGTGTTTGAGTTTGATTGCAATTACTTTCATTTAAGTTAATTTTAACTCGTATTAACTTAAATTAACTTTAACAGCATAACCCCTGACGACAGGAAATCTGAACAACATCTGTATTACTGGTTCACTTTTCACAGTTTTTAAGGATTTTAATCCAGGTACCAGTAGTTAATTATATTACTTAAATCGCTTACCTCTCCTACCTTGCAAGTGTTCAGTAATTACCTGTGATATAACATGAGGGGGAGAATGTTAATGACCACTGGCACATGTCCAGCTCACCTTGCAGGTGTAGCCATCTACCTGAGACCGAGTGGCCTGTTACAGGCGGTGCTGTTGTGGCCCATAACTTAACCACAGTTTACCTGTCACTGTCTATATCTGCTGTCAGGGTTGATGGCCCTAGAAGCAGCTGTTGCCGCTGGTCATTGTCCTGGAGATGGGATCTGCTGCCAAAAGTCACTTCCAGTAGGGTCCAGTCGGTTGATGATCCCAGCCACCCTGCTTCAGCAGCTGTTGACCGGGAGATTTATACCATTCAACACCCTGCCCAAGGTCAGCTCCCAGAAAGTGGGAGGGCAATTAGGGCCTGCGGCCTGGTGGGAACAAGTGTTCTGTACAATATCTTGTGTTACATCACTGCGTCATGTTGCCAAGAAAACTGTCTTCCTGGTAATAAACTATTTCAAGCAACTTAAGACTAAAAACATGTTTGCAAAAAGTATACATTTTTGTCTTATCATTTTTAGTTCACCAAGCACTAGACATAAAGATTGATTTATAGTCATATTATAATGATAATATAATATGACATGAAGTTATGGTACATGCATGAACACAATATGTAGGTATGGCTTATGTAAATTAATATTGTAACATGACAAGTTTTTACCTGGATTTTGAACCTACTCCATATTTACCATGTTAATCCTTCTTCCAGGAACTCCATCCTAGAAATCATAATTATGGTGTTTGCATAACTGAATCTCAGGTAGCTTATTGGCATCACCAGGCAACTTAAAGTTATATCATCCATTATTAATAAAATTATGTACCAGAACTTATCAAAACAAGATTCTAGGAACCCTGTGGAGTTTTAAAGTAAGTTATATCATCTGTTATTAAAATGTACCAGTTAAGAAAACCAGATTCTAGGAACCCTGTGGAGTTTTAAAGTAAATTATATCATTTATTATTAAAATGTACCAGTTAAGAAAACAAGATTCTAGGAACCATGTGGAGTTTTAAAGTAAGTTATATCATCTGTTATGAAAATGTACCAGTTAAGAAAACAAGATTCTAGGAACCCTGTGGACTTTTAAAGTAAGTTATATCATCTGTTATGAAAATGTACCAGTTAAGAAAACAAGATTCTAGGAACCATGTGGAGTTTTAAAGTAAGTTATATCATCTGTTATTAAAATGTACCAGTTAAGAAAACAAGATTCTAGGAACCCTGTGGAGTTTTAAAGTAAGTTATATCATCTGTTATTAAAATGTACCAGTTAAGAAAACAAGATTCTAGGAACCCTGTGGAGTTTTAAAGTAAGTTATATCATTTATTATTAAAATGTACCAGTTAAGAAAACAAGATTCTAGGAACCATGTGGACTTTTAAAGTAAGTTATATCATCTGTTATTAAAATGTACCAGTTAAGAAAACAAGATACTATGCACCCTGTGGAGTTTGTCATTACCTTGACAACTGTGACATGTGAGTGTTTGTGGCAGGTGCGGAAATATTAACAGATTAGATAACCCTTGCTGCACTCGCTTGCTTGGCCATGATTTCAATTCCCGGAATTTCCTAGAAACTAATGAACTGCAGTTTTTGTCTCTCAGTAAGAGAATTAATGCCATCCATTGCATGTGGATTGCATCTGGAAAACCTATAAAAATGTTGCGGTTTGTTATTCTGTGGGGTTTATTTACCATGGTAGAATGCAATACAAGTCTGTAAGGCTAACTACCAGTGCCTTGCTCTGATAGTCCGTGGAATATTGACAAAGGTTATCAACAGTGATAAACCATCTGTTGGTGTTTCACAGCAGTTCACATCCAGCGTCAGTGGTGGTCGCTGACTATCTGCATCAAAGGACGTTATCCCATGTTTCTTCCATTCTGAATTGAGGTGAGGTTTTTAGGTGTCTATGTCCATGCGGTGTTTAAATATATTACATATCTGTTTATTGTTTAAGTTTGTGTGATGGTTCAAATGAGTGTTGTGTGCGATGAAGTGAAACTACATAAGTGAGGCATTAAACTTCATAATATATTTAAAGGCAAGATGCATTAAAATGTATGATAGTAACGTTTTATTAAATTACAATAACCATTCATAATATCAGTAATAATAACTTTACATTTACTGAATTCTCTGATAAAATGATAGTTTGACAGATTAATTAAAGTTGTATTGCAGCACTAACATTTTGTCATCTTTTCAGCTCAGACAGTAACCTAGAGACCAGTAGAACATCCTTGACTCAGTTTGTCAGTCAGATTGTTTGTCTGTGCGTGTGCGTGTGCGTGTGCGTGTGCGTGTGCGTGTGCGTGTGCGTGTGCGGTCGTCGTCGCTGCGCGTCGCCGCCTCGCGCGCCCCGCCCCGCCCGCCCGCCCGCCCGTCCGTCCGTCCGTCCGTCCGTCCGTCCGTCCGTCCGTCTGTCTACAATCTCTGTTTTACTACAGTTCTACTTGGTAGTCTGTACAACAAATCTACCACACATTCACTAAAGACATCACATATAATAAAACATGCAAGATTCACACAACACCCTAATGACAAGCAGACCTTCCCATGATACACACCAACACGTAAACTTCCTGGAGCCTGCACACCTGGACACTGTCAGTGAAGCGTCGGATTGGCGACATGGCCTGTTGCCGCATCGGTGTGCAGCCCTGTTCCATGTGGGTCACTCCTAGAAGTCTCCTAGAAGTCTCCCACCCCGCACACAGTGCAGGTTACATTACAGTTCCCTGCACTATTCTTGGAACAGAGGCTACTGCCACGGCCCATAGCAACACTACAGTCACTCACTCCACTTCTTTCTCGCAGCAACATTTTGACGGACCAACACAGACAGACGTGTGTCGACGTACGTGTCACTGTCGAAACTTGTGTCGGTTACCATGACGACTATGTATATACATTGATATTGACACACACATATGTACGTGGCTGTTTTGTGACTATCAAGTTAGTTTAAAGTGGCGTCTGTCTTCACGTGTGTGTGTTACAGCTGGGCACCTCTGCATTCTTTAGGAAAACAGGGAAGAGAGGTCTGAATCCTAACAGTGGGTGGAAGGACACACCTGGGATCACCTGCTTGGAGCGATATAGGATTAAAGCACGCGTTACTGCACCAGACAACATATGGAGTGTACGATGTCGAAACGGACAATGGTGTTTGTCGTGTGAGGCAAACACTGCCAGGACTGGGCTCACGGTGAGTTGTGTTTGGTTTCATTTTACAGCGTTGTTTTATTGGCTGTCGTTTACCAGATAGGTTTAATGCTGGTTTATTTAGTTGTTTTGAAAAATGGTGTGTTGAGTTTGGATTTGAGAAAAGGACGTCACCTAGGAAGACAATTCAAAGAACCAAAAAGTTATGGTAATTTGGAACTGTCATGGAAATGGATGGATCAGTTATATACAATTAGAATAAACCAACAAGAATAATTATAATAAAGCACAACCATAACAAAGTTACTGGGGTGCTTCAAATGTTATTTGTTAATAATGATATATATATATATATATATATATATATCCATTTATATAATGATATATTATATATATAATATATATCCATATATAAATGGATATACATATATATCATTATTAACTAAATATTATTTGTTTACATAATGAATATATATATATATATATATATATATATATATATATATATATATATATATATATATATATATATACCATTTATAATATAATTATACATATATATATATATATATATATATAAATATATATATTAATTATATATATGAACTATCAAATAGTTCAACAAAAAATAGTAGGAATTTATCCATATTATTATATATATATATATATATATATATATATATATATATATATATAAATATATATTGGAAAGATATATGTTATAACACAGTTAAAAAAATTTATTCCATGAATAGAATATATATATATATATATTTTAAATATATATAAGTATATTAAGGGATATCATTGCTATGGGGAATGATATTTCCCTGCCACAGGGAATCAATTAGGGCAGTATTTCCATTGATATTATGATTTAATATTATATATTATATAGTATATATATATATATATATTATATATCTATAAATGATGCAAATAAAAGATAGTCAGAATCTTTCCATATTATATATATATATATATATATATATATATATATATATATATAAGTATAATATATATTAGTAAAGAACCACAGTTAACAAAATTTGCTATTCCATGGAATCAGAATAATGGAATCATTCAATGTTTAAACTGAAATAAGTTGCTTAAGGGAATCATCTGCTTGGGGAATGATATTTCCCTGGCCACAGGGAATCAATTAGGGGCAGTTTTCCATTGATATTTGTTTTGAGATCTTGCAGCATATTATAAAGTATATCTGTATATATAATGACATACTGACTGCCCAGATTGGTTTAACGAACAATTTTGTGTGTGCTGGAAATTTAAGTTGTTTTTTAGATAACACTTGTTTACGTGGCAATCTAACATTTCAAAATTTGTTCTTTGGTCTGAAGCCCAGGTGACAGTATGTAGATGTATCAGATGCTGCATCCATTGGATCGCAATCCTTAGTTGGATTATCCAAATTCGGTATTAAGGAATTTTGAATTGTTGAATTCAAAATTAGTTTCTGCTTTACCGAGACATATTCAGATGGTCAGTGTGTTAGAATTAATATAATTATTTATAAATAAATATATAATGTATATAGTATAAATATATATCTAAATTTTGTTGTTGTTTTTATAGCAAGATTTTACAGTAAAAATACATTGTAACAAATTTTAATGTGCTTTAGAGTAAAAACAACTAATACCATAAACAACAAGTAATACCATAAACAACAAGTACCGTGGTAATACCATAAACAACAAGTAGTACCATAAACAACAAGTAATACCATAAACAACAAGTAATACCATAAACAACAAGTAATACCATAAACAACAAGTAATACCATAAACAACAAGTAATACCATAAACAACAAGTAATACCATAAACAACAAGTAATACCATAAACAACAAGTAATACCATAAACATAACTAATTTCCTACTATTTAATCCTAGAGACGTTGGATGTTCAACTTAAATACAGTCAACCAATCTAGTGATATTGGTGTGAACAACACGTACCAGATGGTGAGGAAGAATGACGTGACAGATTGACAGACTGAATGACTGGGAGAACAAGGCATACCTGGGTGGGTTTTTTCTCTCTAGTACACGAGGCATTCCAGCCTTCCAGCGTTGATCCTGTTTCTGCCAAGTTCCCAGTTACCAGTTGAGTGCGTGAGAATAAAGATAAACACAAGCACCTCAACTGTAGCTGTGTGTGCCAGCTTCTCGCGATGGCACAAAACTCCCGAAATGTCCTTCCAGAAACCCTTTCACAAAAAGTGTGATTGTGCTTAGACCAATAAAGAAGGTTATAATATAATACAGGGTAGGTCAGTTTATTATATATATATATATATATATTTGTATATATATAGTGTATATATATATATATATATATATATTTGTATATATAGTGTATATATATATATATATATATACATGTATATATATTATATATATATATATATATATATATATATATATATATAAAATGTGTGTGTGCATATATGGATACATTCTGTATATATCCTTGGAATAAAAAAATCCAGTGTATTGTCATTATTCTGACAGTGTATCATGAAAATGTATTCTGACAGGGTATGCTGACAGTGTATCCTAATCATCATTGATCTGTATCTGAAGTTATTACATTGATCTGAAATATAATAAACAATGATCAACTGTACTTGTGTATTCTATGACATATATATGAATGTATCCAGAAACTTATCACATAAAATGTATTGTTTATACCATATAAAAAGTATAATATAATACAGGGTAGGTCAGTTTATCTATATATATATATATGTATATAATATAGTGTATATATTGTATATAATGTAAGTGTATCTGAAAAGTTATACTGATATAGTGTATATATGACATGTATATACTATATAGTTATGCATTATTCTGACAGTGTATCATGAAAATGTATTCTGACAGGGTATGCTGACAGTGTATCCTGACAGTGCATCATGATAGTGTATCATGACAGTGTATCATGACATTGTATCATGATAGTGTATCCTGACAGTGTATCCTAAGTGTATCTGTACATGTATCCTGACAGTGTATCATGAAGTGTATCTGACAGTGTATCGCAGTGTATCCTAAGTGTATCCTGACAGTGCATCATGACAGTGTATCCTGACAGTGTATCACTGACATGTATCCTGAGAGTGTATCATGACAGTGTATCCTGACAGTGTATCCTGACAGTGTATCCTGACAGTGTATCCTGACAGTGTATCCTAATGTTGTATCCTGACAGTGTATCCTGACAGTGTATCCTGACAGTGTATCCTGACAGTGTATCCTGACAGTGTGTCATGACAGTGTATCCTGACAGTGTATCCTGACAGTGTATCCTGACAGTGTATCCTGACAGTGTATCCTGACAGTGTATCCTGACAGTGTATCCTGACAGTGTATCCTGACAGTGTATCCTGACAGTGTGTCATGACAGTGTATCCTGACAGTGTATCCTGACAGTGTATCCTGACAGTGTATCCTGACAGTGTGTCATTGTATTCTGACAGTGTTTTGTGAGAGTGTATCCTGATAGTGTATCTTGACAGTGTATCCTAACATTGTATCCTGATAGTGTATCATGACAGTGTATCCTAATGTTGTATCCTGACAGTGTATCCTGACAGTGTGTCATGACAGTGTATCCTAAAATTGTATTCTGACAGTGTATTGTGAGAGTGTATCCTGATAGTGTATCTTGACAGTGTATCCTAACATTGTATCCTGATAGTGTATCATGACAGTGTATCCTAATGTTGTATCCTGACAGTGTATCATGGCAGATTTAAACATGAAATAATAACCATACAAATATACAGAAACAATTTCACAAGTAAGAAAATGTAACAAAGTAAGAAAATGTAACAACAAAATTAACTACTTATGTTTTTTCAATAGATTTATTTCACATTAAACAAATCAATGTTTTGAATGATGTGTACATGACGTACTGTACATGTACATGATCTGCTATGTACTAGTATTTGAACTTGTCCTTGGCCAGGTATACTTGAGCTGAGTTCTGGTGACAAGTCGGTAGATCTATGTCCTGGCGGGAAACACATTTAGACCACTCACTTGTAGGCGTACACATGGACAGACCAGCGCCGCTCCTTCTGACCACTGGACACCTGTCCACTGTAATACTTCATGTGGTTTATGTCTGTTCCTCCACCTGGTCAGCATAATTCGAATGCCTATCCATGACATTGACCCTGAGGTCGTTTTGTCCTAACCTCGCAAAATTGCAAACATTTTTGTTTTACCTGTCAGCTTTTTAAAATGTTATGTAAGTTTAAATATACAACGTCTAATCTTTATTATTATAGAATAAAGTTATATTTATAATAATACTGTACACTGTCTACTGTGTGTCTAACATATTGAACCTGTATGCATGTGGAAAGGTTTCAATGTGTTAGACCTTGGAGGTAACATTCCCCGGTAGCTAAGTACTGTGAAAGTAAACAATGAGTTTTCCTCATACGCAGGAGTCACTGTCATTTGCAGTTTGGTGACATCACATTTCACCATTTCCACCTGTCATTTGCATTTTTGGTGGCACTGTTTTTCACCATTTCACTAACACTTATTTGCACTATCAATTGTAGTTTAGTGACACAACATTTCTCACCATTTCACCTGTGTCAGTTGTAGTTTGGTGACACACCATTTCTCAGTAATTCACATGTGTCAGTTGTAGTTTGATGACACACCATTTCTCACCTTTTCACCTGTGTCAGTTGTAGTTTGATGACACACCATTTCTCACCATTTCACCTGTGTCAGTTGTAGTTTGGTGACACACCATTTCTCAGTAATTCACCTGTGTCAGTTGTAGTTTGGTGACACACCATTTCTCACCATTTCACCTGTGTCAGTTGTAGTTTGGTGACACACCATTTCTCACCATTTCACCTGTGTCAGTTGTAGTTTGGTGACACACAATTTCTCAGCAATTCACCTGTGTCAGTTGTAGTTTGGTGACACACCATTTCTCACCATTTCACCTGTGTCAGTTGTAGTTTGGTGACACACCATTTCTCACCATTTCATCTGTGTCAGTTGTAGTTTGGTGACACACCATGACGATGTGGCACCCAGATAAGGAGCGGCGTCACCCTCTCAAGAGCCTGGCGTGGGCACCGATTGCTTTCCCACGCTACAAGAAGAAACGGGACATCGCCACCCAGTTCTACCTGAATGGAAACATCCGCTCCACCTCCATCCCGGACATCAGCATCATCCAGGTCAGTGCCAGGCTTCTGCTGTAAAGGTTATGTTCTACCATCACTCACACAAATGCTGGGTCTCAGAGCTGGCTAATGTAGGACATTTGTGGTGTATGTAACACGCTAGGTTAAGTTTTTCAAAAGATATTTATATTATTTGTAGTAGAGGCGTTCGTGTCAATGTAATGTGTTAACGTTTGATGAGAGAGTCAGAGTCAGCCCTGACGTCAAGACACCTCCAACATTGAGGCCACCTTTTGAACCCCTATGATGATTCCTGCAACTGCATCCCCTTGATGATTTTGTCAACTGCACCCCCTTGATGATTTTGTCAACTGCATCCCCTTGAGGATTTTGTCAACTGCACCCCCTTGATGATTTTATCAACTGCACCCCCTTGATGATTTTGTCAACTGCATCCCCTTGAGGATTTTGTCAACTGCACCCCATTGAGGATTTTGTCAACTGCATCCCCTTGATGATTTTATCAACTGCACCCCCTTGATGATTTTGTCAACTGCATCCCCTTGATGATTTTATCAACTGCACCCCCTTGATGATTTTGTCAACTGCATCCCCTTGAGGATTTTGTCAACTGCACCCCTTGATGATTTTGTCAACTGCATCCCCTTGATGATTTTGTCAACTGACCCCCTTGATGATTTTATCAACTGCACCCCCTTGATGATTTTGTCAACTGCATCCCCTTGAGGATTTTGTCAACTGCACCCCATTGAGGATTTTGTCAACTGCATCCCCTTGAGGATTTTGTCAACTGCATCCCCTTGAGGATTTTGTCAACTGCACCCCTTGATGATTTTGTCAACTGCATCCCCTTGAGGATTTTGTCAACTGCACCCCATTGAGGATTTTGTCAACTGCATCCCCTTGAGGATTTTGTCAACTGCACCCCATTGAGAATTTTGTCAACTGCACCCCCTTGAGGATTTTGTCAACTGCACCCCCTTGAGGATTTTGTCAACTGCACCTCCTTCAGGATTTTGTCAACTGCACCCCTTGAGGATTTTGTCAACTGCACCCCCTTGAGGATTTTGTCAACTGCATCCCTTGAGGATTTTGTCAACTGCACCCCCTTGAGGATTTTGTCAACTGCACCCCATTGAAAATTTTTTTTCTGAATGTAGTGGATTTGTTTTAAAATAGGGTAAAGCCCCATTTTTAAATAGACCCACTATCTTTTGAAAAAAGGTGTTTGTGTAAATTCCAAACGCCCTAAATATATTCCCAACAACACCTGCTCCACTAATCATCATTTGCATTTCCTAAAACCGTGCAGCCAACCTTTTCCAGTCCCACAAAAGCTTGTGCAGTATATCTTCAAGATATATATGAACAGTTGTTTTATTTATCTCAAAATAGGCATTATTTGCAGCCCATTGACCACATGTTCTGTGTGTGCCCGTCTATAGCAGCTAAATGATGCATTAAAGTGGCAGTTCTTGCCGTGATGTCAGAGTGACCTAAGCACAACCACATGTGATTACACCATCTTTCGTCACTGTGTGTGAGGAACATTCAGTAGCACTGATATATCTGTGTTGATGGTTCCACAGCGTCTTGGGTGTATGTTTATAACACAGGGGGTCATGCAGAGGTAATGCAACAGTCATATCTCATGTGTGGAGGAGACAGTTTCTGCATTAACAGAAACACTGGTAGGGTAGAGTGGGGCTAAACATACACACCCAACAACTCTATTGTTGTTTTCACTGTTCAGTTACCCACGACGAGTTTGATAGTAGTGAAATATAATGAATATAATCTTACAAAATCTCCAATCCTGTTTCATGAAAGGTCTAAATATATTCTTACCATTTTGCTGTTGACAAATCTGGATGTGCAATATACTGATTCAGTCATTATGTATGTATGAGTGATGTAAAACTATTGAGAACGTACGGGGACAATTGTTTTGTACATTTAGAAGAAAATATCAGCTAACCAAATACATTTTGGATTATTAAAATTTAAACACATCTAAAGTTTGAAAGTTAAATAAGTATGTGTTGCAAAAAACAAGTGTTTTGATGCTATACACATAATATTATTGTTAACAAATTATACAATTTGAAAAAGATCATAGTTTGAAAGATTAATAAATATTTATTGCAAAAAAAACAAGTTTACTTTGATTATGCAAACAAATTGTCAACAAATTTCAAAATAGTTTGCGTGAAATGAGAATTGCATTAATTGCACAAATCAAAAAAATCCGATATATCTACTTGTGTGGTCTTAATTATGTTGGCTTAAGTTTGCCTGTCCCTTAATTAGTGCAGACATTCCTAAATCAGGGTCCACATGCATGAATAGCCTTTAAACTTAAAGAACTACCACGGGTACTTTGTTCCTGCTGTTCAACACCTGTAAACATGTCCCGCGGGTGCGTGTCCAGGAATGTTGCAGCCCCAGCCCTAATTATTTCAAAAATGGCAGAAAGAACCAAAGGAATTGTTAATTGTTAACACTTTCCCAACACTGGCCACAGTTTGGCAGCCACACAAGTCTCTTTGATGTACACTTGACTTAGCTTCATGGTCACTTCATGTACATCCAAGTGCAGATGTACACTTGGGTCATGTGCTTTGCGTGGTTAATTGTATATTAGCGAACCTAATGTTCACTTCATTTATGGTATGCCATTCTTTAAAAAGTACTGTATATTGGCGAACCTAATGTTCACTTTATTTATGGTATACCATTCTTTAAAAAGTACTGTTTATTTTTAGCTGTTTACTAATGATTCATATGTATACCAAACATTTAATTAAACCTGTACTCGTAATGCTTTTTGCAAGATAAAACTCTGGCAGTAAAACTACTGAAACATTGTGGGTGTCTAATTTGCAGTCAGTTTTAAACACCAATGGCTGCCCTAATTCTGTCTGCATGATAACAACAGAGGTTGACTAGGTTTCAGTGCAAATGTCGAGAGGTGAAGATTTGCCAAGAAACGGACGGCTAAAGCCTACTGAAACATGCCTTTGATTTACTGGTGCTTCCTGATTCTGTTGCCGATGCTTACAAAACAGTTTGGAGTGCACACATTCTAGGTCGAGATATGAGATGTAAATATTTGCACATGCTGTTACCTGTACGTCATGGTTGTGGGAATTTCTGGAAAACAGTATACCAAGCCTGATAAAATACTTTGTTTCCTGGGCTGTTTACATATGTATAAGCACAGTTCTGATGCACCATTATGCCTGCCAGTATTCTGTGTGCTATTTTGGTTCTCGCTGGCATTCACAGTGCTGTGGAATTGAGAGAAGATATATTCTCTTCTCAATAAATTACTTGTAGACAAAATCCCTCATGAATAAAACCCCACAAAGACACCCCCTCATGAACAAAGCACTTGTGGACATACCCATCCTGGAATTAAGGCATCAAGACAACTCCACATAGATAAACCCCAACATGGATCAAATCTCTTCCATATGATATAAAAACCTGCAGTGACATTATCCCTAATGGATAAAACTCTTCACAACCAAATCCCCCCATGACCAAAACCCTTTAAGCACATAATTAACTGCTGTGGCTGTACCCACACTGGAAAAAAGGCCACATAAAAAAGGCAAGTTCTTATATAGCGCAGTACCCAGTCCTCAGAACCGTTCAAAGCGTTTTACACTTTACTTCCCTGACAGACCTGTTCACTCAGACACCATCTCAACTTCTTTGGGAAGCATCCAGCCATATGCTACAATTAATGCGCAGAGGCTGCTCGTACACATATATCCACCACTGTCTATAGTCAGGTACTCATTTATACAGCTGAGTGAACTAAAGAAATGTAGAGTGAAGCTCTACCCCTCAGTCATTGCACTCTACATAGATTAAATTCAAAACGCCCTAAATATATTCCCAACAACACCTGCTCCACTAATCATCATTTGCATTTCCTAAAACCGTGCAGCCAACCTTTTCCAGTCCCACAAAAGCTTGTGCAGTATATCTTCAAGATATATATGAACAGTTGTTTTATTTATCTCAAAATAGGCATTATTTGCAGCCCATTGACCACATGTTCTGTGTGTGCCCGTCTATAGCAGCTAAATGATGCATTAAAGTGACAGTTCTTGCGGTGATGTCAGAGTGACCTAAGCACAACCACATGTGATTACACCATCTTTCTTCACTGTGTGTGAGGAACATTCAGTAGCACTGATATATCTGTGTTGATGGTTCCACAGCGTCTTGGGTGTATGTTTATAACACAGGGGGTCATGCAGAGGTAATGCAACAGTCATATCTCATGTGTGGAGGAGACAGTTTCTGCATTAACAGAAACACTGGTTGGGTAGAGTGGGGCTAAACATACACACCCAACAACTCTATTGTTGTTTTCACTGTTCAGTTACCCACGACGAGTTTGATAGTAGTGAAATATAATGAATATAATCTTACAAAATCTCCAATCCTGTTTCATGAAAGGTCTAAATATATTCTTACCATTTTGCTGTTGACAAATCTGGATGTGCAGTATACTGATTCAGTCATTATGTATGTATGAGTGATGTAAAACTATTGGGAACGTACGGGGAAAATTGTTTTGTACATTTAGAAGAAAATATCAGCTAACCAAATACATTTTGGATTATTAAAATTTAAACACATCTAAAGTTTGAAAGTTAAATAAGTATGTGTTGCAAAAAACAAGTGTTTTGATGCTATACACATACAGTGGAACCCCTCACGAGCGACCACCCTCATTTATGACCACCCGCTTTTTACGACCGTTTTTTCATTGACGGAATGTCTACGCTGTATAAATGTTCCCTCACCAACGACCACCCGGCAGACGCGACCAACGACCATGGCAATTTGAATTTTACCCCTGACGAACGACCAATCCGATAGGTGGCCAAGCACATTTGTTAACCTAAATATCGCAATGAACTCTCATTAAACGCATGACTAACGCGCATGGACGCGCATAATGCCATAAAAACAATAAATCGCCTGATGACGACCATTCATTTTGGCGATCTTTTACTTTCTGTCCGAATTATGAAAACGACATCTAACAGCCGCTAGACTTTCCTCACATATCTTATATATTTATAAACACACACTATGTTATAAAATTAAATCACTTACATTATTGAAAGAAATAAAATTCACGAAACAAAGTCGCGCAAGAAGAACTCGCCGGCAAGACATCATGGCGGACATGGTCACCGTCGGTGGAGCCCTACGCGTAACTCTGCGATTAAATATCCATATTGTGTATGACTAAAGTTTAGAAACTTGTGTATGATTAAAGTTTAGAAACTTAGGCTAAGTTTTAGGTTAGTTTAGGATAAAACCGGAATCCAGATTTAGCGAACCGCGATAAAATATCGACGTAACGCCACGGTAATCGCAGGCGATGTCGACTTTAGTTTAGCTCGATTTAGATTTGTGAATTTTATTCTTCACAGCAATTTAAATGATTTAATTGTATGATCTAGCGTATGTATATGTAATATGAGTTATTAGAGAGGAAGTTTCGCGGCTGTAAGAGGTCGTTTTCATGATTAGATCAGAAAGTAAAAGATCGTTTTGCGGCGGTGGAAAGAACAACAAAATGGCGACCGCGGTGCGATTACCCAGACGCCGTGAGGTGGCAGCACTTTTTAGCCCCTCAGACCGAATTTAAATAAATTAAATGAGAATACTTTTATCAGATATAATTAAAAACCGATTCAAAATGAGGATACTTTTGATCAGATATTATTTAGAATGAAAACCGATTCAAAATTAAACTCATACTGAAACGTGTCACACATAAAATAAAGAGAATAAATAATTTTGTTGTTGTTAATGTTATCTCATTTTTTATGTCATACTTCATTTTGTGTATTTTACTTAGTGGTTGTAAGCGCCCCCTAGTGTTGATGTTAGTCGTTATAAGCGCCCCCTAGTGTTGAATGTTGCAAACCCCTCACGAGAGACCACCCCTCTTTTAAGACCGCCCCACTCTGATTTGGGGGGCGGTCTTAAACGAGGGGTTCCACTGTAATATTATTGTTAACAAATTATACAATTTGAAAAAGATCATAGTTTGAAAGATTAATAAATATTTATTGCAAAAAAAACAAGTTTACTTTGATTATGCAAACAAATTGTCAACAAATTTCAAAATAGTTTGCGTGAAATGAGAATTGCATTAATTGCACAAATCAAAAAAATCCGATATATCTACTTGTGTGGTCTTAATTATGTTGGCTTAAGTTTGCCTGTCCCATAATTAGTGCAGACATTCCTAAATCAGGGTCCACATGCATGAATAGCCTTTAAACTTAAAGAACTACCACGGGTACTTTGTTCCTGCTGTTCAACACCTGTAAACATGTCCCGCGGGTGCGTGTCCAGGAATGTTGCAGCCCCAGCCCTAATTATTTCAAAAATGGCAGAAAGAACCAAAGGAATTGTTAATTGATAACACTTTCCCAGCACTGGCCACAGTTTGGCAGCCACACAAGTCTCTTTGATGTACACTTGACTTAGCTTCATGGTCACTTCATGTAAAAATTCCAAGTGCGAGGGTTAATTGTTATTGCGAATAATGTTACTTTTATTTATGGTATGCCATTCTTTAAAAAGTACTGTATATTGGCGAACCCAATGTTCACTTTATTTATGGTATGCCATTCTTTAAAAAGTACTGTATATTGGCGAACCCAATGTTCACTTTATTTATGGTATACCATTCTTTAAAAAGTACTGTATATTGGCAAACCTAATGTTCACTTTATTTATGGTATGCCATTCTTTAAAAAGTACTGTATATTGGCGAACCTAATGTTCACTTTATTTATGGTATGCCATTCTTTAAAAGTACTGTATATTGGCGAACCTAATGTTCACTTTATTTAGGGTTGCCCAAAAATTTGTTAGGGCGAACCCAATGTTCACTTTATTTAGGGTTGCCATTTTGTACTGAACGAACCAATGTTCACTTTATTTAGGGTTGCCATTTTTAAAAAGATGTTATTAAAAATGTTCATTTTATTTATGGTATGCCATTCTTTAAAAAGTACTGTATATTGGCGAACCTAATGTTCACTTTATTTATGGTATGCCATTCTTTAAAAAGTACTGTTTATTTTTAGCTGTTTACTAATGATTCATATGTATACCAAACATTTAATTAAACCTGTACTCGTAATGCTTTTTGCAAGATAAAACTCTGGCAGTAAAACTACTGAAACATTGTGGGTGTCTAATTTGCAGTCAGTTTTAAACACCAATGGCTGCCCTAATTCTGTCTGCATGATAACAACAGAGGTTGACTAGGTTTCAGTGCAAATGTCGAGAGGTGAAGATTTGCCAAGAAACGGACGGCTAAAGCCTACTGAAACATGCCTTTGATTTACTGGTGCTTCCTGATTCTGTTGCCGATGCTTACAAAACAGTTTGGAGTGCACACATTCTAGGTCGAGATATGAGATGTAAATATTTGCACATGCTGTTACCTGTACGTCATGGTTGTGGGAATTTCTGGAAAACAGTATACCAAGCCTGATAAAATACTTTGTTTCCTGGGCTGTTTACATCTGTATAAGCACAGTTCTGATGCACCATTATGCCTGCCAGTATTCTGTGTGCTATTTTGGTTCTCGCTGGCATTCACAGTGCTGTGGAATTGAGAGAAGATATATTCTCTTCTCAACAAATTACTTGTAGACAAAATCCCTCATGAATAAAACCCCACAAAGACACCCCCTCATGAACAAAGCACTTGTGGACATACCCATCCTGGAATTAAGGCATCGAGACAACTCCACATAGATAAACCCCAACATGGATCAAATCTCTTCCATATGATATAAAAACCTCAGTGACATTATCCCAAGGGATAAAACTCTTCACAACCAAATCCCCCTGACCAAAACCATTTAAGCACATAATTAACTGCTGTGGCTGTACCCACACTAAAAAAAAGGCCACATAAAAAAGGCAAGTTCTTATATAGCGCAGTACCCAGTCCTCAGAACTTCAAAGCGCTTTACACTTTACTTCCCTGACAGACCTGTTCACTCAGACACCATCTCAACTTCTTTGGGAAGCATCCAGCCATATGCTACAATTAATGCGCAGAGGCTGCTCGTACACATATATCCACCACTGTCTATAGTCAGGTACTCATTTATACAGCTGAGTGAACTAAAGAAATGTAGAGTGAAGCTCTACCCCTGAGTCATTGCACTCTACATAGATTAAATTTCAAACGCCCTAAATATATTCCCAACAACACCTGCTCCACTAATCATCATTTGCATTTCCTAAAACCGTGCAGCCAACCTTTTCCAGTGCCACAAAAGCTTGTGCAGTATATCTTCAAGATATATATGAACAGTTGTTTTATTTATCTCAAAATAGGCACTATTTGCAGCCCATTGACCACATGTTCTGTGTGTGCCCGTCTATAGCAGCTAAATGATGCATTAAAGTGGCAGTTCTTGCCGTGATGTCAGAGTGACCTAAGCACAACCACATGTGATTACACCATCTTTCGTCACTGTGTGTGAG
>JAODUO010000875.1:55000-65000 GCA_025642075.2 Ridgeia piscesae | reverse complement strand
TTGGCACACTCACTGTGATGTGTTATCATTGGCACACTCAGGGTGATGTGTTGTCATTGGCACACTCACTGTGATGTGTTATCATTGGCACACTCACTGTGATGTGTTATCATTGGCACACTCAGGGTGATGTGTTATCATTGGCACACTCACTGTGATGTGTTATTATTGGCACACTCACTGTGATGTGTTATCATTGGCACACTCAGGGTGATGTGTTATCATTGGCACACTCACTGTGATGTGTTATCATTGGCACACTCACTGTGATGTGTTATTATTGGCACACTCAGGGTGATGTGTTATCATTGGCACACTCAGGGTGATGTGTTATTATTGGCATACTCACTGTGATGTGTTATCATTGGCACACTCACTGTGATGTGTTATTATTGGCACACTCACTGTGATGTGTCATCATTGGCACACTCACTGTGGTGTGTTATCATTGGCACACTCACTGTGATGTGTTATCATTGGCACACTCACTGTGATGTGTTATCATTGGCACACTCACTGTGATGTGTTATTATTGGCACACTCAGGGTGATGTGTTATCATTGGCTCACTCAGGGTGATGTGTTATTATTGGCACACTCACTGTGATGTGTTATCATTGGCACACTCACTGTGATGTGTTATCATTGGCACACTCACTGTGATGTGTTATCATTGGCACACTCACTGTGATGTGTTATCATTGGCACACTCACTGTGATGTGTTATCATTGGCACACTCACTGTGATGTGTTATCATTGGCACACTCAGGGTGATGTGTTATTATTGGCACACTCACTGTGACGTGTTATCATTGGCACACTCAGGGTGATGTGTTATTATTGGCATACTCACTGTGATGTGTCATCATTTGCACACTCAGGGTGATGTGTTGTCATTGGCACACTCACTGTGATGTGTTATCATTGGCACACTCAGGGTGATGTGTTATTATTGGCATACTCACTGTGATGTGTTATCATTGGCACACTCACTGTGATGTGTCATCATTGGCACACTCAGGGTGATGTGTTGTCATTGGCACACTCAGGGTGATGTGTTATCATTGGCACACTCAGGGTGATGTGTTATCATTGGCACACTCAGGGTGATGTGTTGTCATTGGCACACTCAGGGTGATGTGTTATTATTGGCACACTCAGGGTGATGTATTATCATTGGCACACTCAGGGTGATATGTTATCATTAGCATACTCAGGGTGATATGTTAACTAACCTGTTTTCAAGCATAATTATGCAAAACTCAATATTAATATTTAACAGCAAAAGTGGTTTTATATGAGTGTTTGTTTGACTGTAGGCGGCCCGTGATGGTCTGCTGGACGTTGTCCTTGCCCACCTGCGTATGGGACTGTCACACATCTATGACGTTGATGAGGATGGTTACACAGCCCTGCACCATGCCACCCGCTACAACCGCGTCAATGTCCTAGAGGCCCTGCTTGATGCTGGCGCAGGTGAGTAGTAGGTGCTGACATCTACTGGCACAGGTGAGAGGTCATTGCTGACATCTACTGGCACAGTTAGGTAGTCATTGCTGATATCTACTGGCACAGGTAGGTAGTCATTACTAACATATACTGGCACAGGTAGATGGTCATTGTTGACATCTACTGGCACAGGTAGGTAGTCATTGTTGACATCTACTGGCAGAGGTAGGTGGTCATTGTTGACATCTACTGGCACAGGTAGGTAGTCATTGTTGACATCTACTGGCACAGGTAGGTAGTCATTGTTGACATCTACTGGCAGAAGTAGGTGGTCATTGTTGACATCTACTGGCACAGGTAGGTGGTCATTGTTGACATCTACTGGCAGAGGTAGGTAGTCATTGCTGACATCTACTGGCACAGGTAGGTAGTCATTGCTGACATCTACTGGCACAGGTGAGAAGTTATTGCTGACAAAAGTAAGCAGGCAATGCTGACAACTACTGGCACAGGTGAGTAGACAGTGCTGATAGGCAGAGATGACCTCTACTGGCACAGATAGTCAGTGCCAACATTTACTAGCACAGGTGAATAGTCAGTGCTGCCATCTACTGGCACAGGTGAGTCAATGCAGCTACCCTAAGGTCAATATGAAGACAACGCAAGTCAATAACACAATCGTCATGCTACTGTAAGAATAATAACAATAAAATAGTAATAGACTTATTTGTATAATGCATATGTATATAGAGTTATATATTTATAATTCTTTGATTGTTTGTTCGTGTTCAGACGTGAATGCACGGGGGGCGCAAGATGAGATGACTCCGCTACACATGGCTTGCCGCTACAACAGCGGCAGTGTCACGCAGCTGCTTCTCACCCAGGGGGCTGAGGTGAATGTGAGGGACATCAAGGGGAAGACGCCCCTCCACTACGCCACTCGCAGGGGCAACGACGTGCCCACAAAGGTACACGTATCCGGGAGTGTTGCTTCTGTTAACTGATTTGATCAATAACTGGTTGTTTCATGTTTCTGATCGATTAGTCAGTTACAGTCTTGTGTGATGGATGATCACTTCAGTTGTATAAGAAAATGGTTTGAATGAAATGTGTCCAATCATTGAATGTCTAGGATGCTGTTGGCGTCATTCAGAATTGGCTGTACGGGTGTTCAGATGCATCGTGTTACAAAAGATGCAAGGCAGTAAATGTACTAATGTTCTGGGGTCGTTCAATAAGTTTCCCGCTTTTTAGGAGGGTTTAGGCAAAGCGTTAGGGCTCTCTGTCAGTTATGGTACTTATGAATAAATGTGTAGATTTACACCAAGTACGTTGTTTTTATATAAATTCCCAATCCCATATCATCGGGTATTTTTTGACAGATGTTACTGAGCGTGAGCAGTTGTGACGTGAACGTGTCGGACAATGACCACACAACGCCTCTCATCATGGCTGCCATGCAGGGCAACCCCGACATGTGTGAGATACTGGTTAGTACCAATTAAATAGTAACAGTTAAGACGGTTAAAACCTGTATGATATTATTTAGGATTGGCTAAATATAGGTACTACTGATTACACTTTCCATTAGGTACTTTATTTATAGCATTCTTATTCTGATCAAGTATCACTGTCTATACAAAAACGAAGATATACCTAACCATTAAACGTGCTTGTTCAACTGCCATAATTGTTTTATTCAAATTTATATTAATACATTTATAGAAAACATATTTCATAAAGATCTTTACATTTGAAATGTAAAAATATGTCTACAGAATGACTAACCATAAAGATATTTCACCTGTCTGGTGACACAGAGAGGGGTGTTTGTACTGGGTGTCTTCTGGTGACACAGAGAGGGGTGTTTGTACTGGGTGTCTTCTGGTGACACAGAGAGGGGTGTTTGTACTGGGTGTCTTCTGGTGACACAGAGAGGGGTGTTTGTACTGGGTGTCTTCTGGTGACACAGAGAGGGGTGTTTGTACTGGGTGTCTTCTGGTGACACAGAGAGGGGTGTTTGTACTGGGTGTCTTCTGGTGACACAGAGAGGGGTGTTTGTACTGGGTGTCTTCTGGTGACACAGAGAGGGGTGTTTGTACTGGGTGTCTTCTGGTGACACAGAGAGGGGTGTTTGTACTGGGTGTCTTCTGGTGACACAGAGAGGGGTGTTTGTACTGGGTGTCTTCTGGTGACACAGAGAGGGGTGTTTTACTGGGTGTCTTCTGGTGACACAGAGAGGGGTGTTTGTACTGGGTGTCTTCTGGTGACACAGAGAGGGGTGTTTGTACTGGGTGTCTTCTGGTGACACAGAGAGGGGTGTTTGTACTGGGTGTCTTCTGGTGACACAGAGAGGGGTGTTTGTACTGGGTGTCTTCTGGTTACACAGAGAGGGGTGTATGTACTGGGTGTCTTCTGGTGACACAGAGAGGGGTGTTTGTACTGGGTGTCTTCTGGTGACACAGAGAGGGGTGTTTGTACTGGGTGTCTTCTGGTGACACAGAGAGGGGTGTTTGTACTGGGTGTCTTCTGGTGACACAGAGAGGGGTGTTTGTACTGGGTGTCTTCTGGTGACACAGAGAGGGGTGTTTGTACTGGGTGTCTTCTGGTGACACAGAGAGGGGTGTTGTACTGGGTGTCTTCTGGTGACACAGAGAGGGGTGTTTTACTGGGTGTCTTCTGGTGACACAGAGAGGGGTGTTTGTACTGGGTGTCTTCTGGTGACACAGAGAGGGGTGTTTGTACTGGGTGTCTTCTGGTGACACAGAGAGGGGTGTTTGTACTGGGTGTCTTCTGGTGACACAGAGAGGGGTGTTTGTACTGGGTGTCTTCTGGTGACACAGAGAGGGGTGTTTGTACTGGGTGTCTTCTGGTGACACAAGAGGGGTGTTGTACTGGGTGTCTTCTGGTACACAGAGAGGGGTGTTGTACTGGGTGTCTTCTGGTGACACAGAGAGGGGTGTTTGTACTGGGTCTGGTGACACAGAGAGGGGTGTTTGTACTGGGTGTCTTCTGGTACACAGAGAGGGGTGTATGTACTGGGTGTCTTCTGGTGACACAGAGAGGGGTGTTTGTACTGGGTGTCTTCTGGTGACACAGAGAGGGGTGTTTGTACTGGGTGTCTTCTGGTGACACAGAGAGGGGTGTTTGTACTGGGTGTCTTCTGGTGACACAGAGAGGGGTGTTTGTACTGGGTGTCTTCTGGTGACACAGAGAGGGGTGTTTGTACTGGGTGTCTTCTGGTGACACAGAGAGGGGTGTTTGTACTGGGTGTCTTCTGGTGACACAGAGAGGGGTGTTTGTACTGGGTGTCTTCTGGTGACACAGAGAGGGGTGTTTGTACTGGGTGTCTTCTGGTTACACAGAGAGGGGTGTTTGTACTGGGTGTCTTCTGGTGACACAGAGAGGGGTGTTTGTACTGGGTGTCTTCTGGTGACACAGAGAGGGGTGTTTATACTGGGTGTCTTCTGGTTTCAGTTGTCACGAGGAGCGAAGCTTGCACAGGCTGACATCAACAACATGACGCCACTGATGTGGACCGCCGCGGAGGGCCACGTAGCTGTGGCGGAGCTTCTGCTCCGAGCAGGTACCTGCCCTCTTTATATACTCATCACATCCTGTGGTATAGACATTCTATCCTCCTCTTTTCCTGCTTCAACGCGAATCATTCACTTCTGTTTTGTCTTTTTCCTTTCACTATCGCGGCTGTTCTCATCTTTCATCTTCATTCTCCATCCCTATCATGAACCTCCCTTTATACAGTCCTCTTATCTGAGTCTTGGCCATCATCATCATCATCATCTTTTACTTTCATTTTGGGGTTATCCGCTCTCCAATTTTTTTAAACAATTTGTCCATGTATTCAGTCAACTCATCACCATTTCTTCTTGAGATGCTCCTTCCTACTGACCTCCTCCATTTTGTATTTATCTATTGTCTATGTGAATAATATATGCATTAAAACAATACTTGTGTACACAAGTGCTGTAGTCCTTCTTCTTTCCTGGCTTTTCCCTCTCCCGCCAGTACGGCCAGTGATCTTCTTCCTTCAGGTCGTCCTGCTTATCGCCTCGACTGCGCTGAGACCCACAGAGTTTATGTCTCTTTTACAGGCAACTTTCCACCTGCTCTTTGGTCCTTAGTCCATTCTCATTTTTATTTTGCACAAAACTACTAAGCTTTCATCATCATACAAATGCCGTATAATTTTGTAAAAATGTACTCATTTGCTTCAGTACATTCGTAAATGTAAAACCACATTTGATTGAATACACTACCACTAAATGCTACAACACACTAAAGAGGCACACATTGATGAAGACGCTTTGTCTCATGTTGTGCTAAATTGTGATCAAGCAATTTTTCAGCAAACCAGTAATTATACAGGCATGTGTCATATGAGTCATGGATATGTAATTATACAGGCATGTGTCATATGTGTCATGGATATGTAATTATACAGGTATATATGTGTCATATGTGTCATGGGTATGTAATTATACAGGCATGTGTCATATGTGTCATGGATATGTAATTATACAGGCATGTGTCATATGTGTCATGGATATGTAATTATACAGGTATATATGTGTCATATGTGTCATGGGTATGTAATTATACAGGCATGTGTCATATGTGTCATGGATATGTAATTATACAGGCATGTGTCATATGTGTCATGGGTATGTAATTATACAGGCATGTGTCATATGTGTCATGGGTATGTAATTATACAGGCATGTGTCATATGTGTCATGGGTATGTTGACAGCGTTGAGACACAGCGAGTCCTATCAGAGGCAGTACATTGAGGCTCGGGACAATGAAGGAAGTACCGCGCTCCTGTTGGCTGTGCAGAATGGAAGTCTCGAGGTTTGTTCGTGGATTAAAAAATATTTTAGGATATAAATAAGCTAAAATTAAAATTATAGTAGATCAAATTAGCATAGGCAATGAATTAGATAAAGTTACCAAATAAGTAAAAAATATGTAATAACAAATAAATTACTATGATTTATTATTGTGTTTATTTTTTCAATTATTTTGTATATTATTGCGTCTATTAATATAATTATGTTGTTATTATTGCATCTATTGTTGCAGTTATTATTCTTTATTATATTGTTTACATTAACCCTATAAATCTACTCTGAATTAAAAATCTCAGTTGAATCCATAAATTGAGTTTGAGAGGGCCACATGATCGAGTTTGCACTGTCACCGTTACATATATCGTTACGTGTGAAAAGTGATGATATCATAATTAAAAGGACAACATGGTCGATAACATCTTATCAATGACGTTACATCAGGTAAATCCAACTGTTATATGTGGTTTTAGGATTGTTTTTTCTATACTCAGAATATTCCCAATTCATGTGTAGGGTTAACTCAATACGAAATGTGGTATGTTTTCCTGTAATTTCATGAATGTTGTAAATTGAGCTCTTAAACTCGATTTTGCATTTTAAAATCAGTTTTGATCCTTAACAGTAATCTTGAATACCTGAAAACTGTCAACACCACGATGCAGTAACAGGACATTAATGTCACTGGTGTGTCATGGAAATAGTTTCCTCAGTAATATGACATTGGATATTTGTGTTTTGAAAAACGTCATTTAATTTAACATTGGATTTTGTTTAAGGATGAATTTTCCTAAAGATCTCTTTATCTTAGTGAAATTGTCCCCTGGTGTAGTAACTGTCAACTACTTCAAATACTGTTTTTCTTCAGTTATTGGTTAGTTTTGCCTTTTAATTGTTGCAGGTGTGTAAACTACTGCTGAACCACTTTGCAGATGTCAATTGTTACAAGGTTGGTGGTCCCGTGACATGGGAATATTACAACGGTTGTTTTACTTTTATTGTCTACTAATTGTTTATGCAAATGCCAGCAACATAAACATGGGTAGAGTTTATTGTAAACACAAAATTCACAGATACATAAGAATAAGACATTCGATAAGCTTCCTTATCCATTTAACTGATATGTTTTCTGTGGCAATCATTTTACATTGTGTTAAACCTCTCCTTAAAATCCATGTCCAGGATAAGACTTTGTGACAACTGAGAAGTACTTTGTCACTGGCTGAATCCTCTCTGGTTATTCTTGTGCATGTTTTGTGCCCAGTATATCCATCCAATCCATTATTTTCTCATTTCATTTTTGCCGACATACTGGTTTTTTAGTTGAAATCAAACATTATGACTTGAAATTCTTGATAAATCCATGTAAATATATAAGGAGTAAATTTGTTATCAAGCTGCAGCATATTTAGTTTATTGTTGATGTCAAGACTTTTTAAAGGATTTAAAAACATACCTACCTTCATTCTTTCAATATCATGTCTAGTCTAGTGTCTACTCTATAAAATAATATGACTGACAAAAATAGAAAATGCAAAATCAGAATATAAACATCTACATGATTTTTTTTCAGTAATAAAAGCAACACAACTGGCCTATGCTGGAACAAAAATTGGTTCTTTTCTTTCAGAATAACCTGACGACACCATTACACATGGCCGCATCTAATGGATACCTCGACACGGCTAAACTACTCATCTTCCGGGGGGCCAATGTAAACCGAAAGGACATGGAGCAGATGACCCCTATCCACAAGTAGGTCACGGCCGAGAAAGGTCAAGGTTAAGAAAGTTGGTCAATCCTGCTAGTGATGATTTTGTCATTTACAGAAATAATGTGTTACATTAATATATTAATGTGACAGTTTAAAAAAAATCATATACAGGAAGACCTCATTAATATTGACCCAAAATATTCAGAAACCTCAACATCCAGAGTTTTTGCAGAGATCAATTCATAGGATTTTTTTATCCAAATGTTACTACCGGGTATTCCCGTTACATAAGCATGGTTCAGTTTATTTAGTAAAATGTTAAACTGGTTAATCCAGACACATGCACCTTGTACACTGGGCACCAATTAACATGTCTAGTCAAACAAGGTTACCTGCACCTGTTAATTGTTAATTGTTACCTGACCAGGGGCGGAACTAGAGAAGGTAGTCTGGGGGATCAGAAAACTTAAATTGCACCCTTTAAGGCTCCCAAAAAACCCACACTGGCAGGAAAACTAAATGATGTCTTAACTGGTCTGTGCTGGAACTTCAGCACAACTGCACTTTTGCTCTCTCGGATCATGATATCAGAAGATGGTGTGTGTGTGTGCATATGTGCGTGCGTGCGTGCATTTGTGCGTGCGTGCGTGCATATGTGGCTGTTGAATTTGTTTTCAGTTCTATAACCCGGGATTCATATAACCTAAACAGGGGCACATTGCAAAGGCCCAGGTCATGGTCCATGTAGAAATGTTTAAGGGGGACACCAAATTCCAAAGATCTAGACCCCCTGGATCTGCCTCTGATGGTCGTGATGTAAACGCAATTTTTTCCGTTTATGTTTGATAGGGCAGCACTGTACAATAAAGTTGATGTCATCAAACTGCTTGTGGAATATGTAAGTACACAGACACATACTAAAGCTACACATTTTAAAACTTGCTCATTTTTGCTCTAGTGTTTTCTTGCTTGTTGACTATACACTCTGATGTGTTGTCAAATAATGTAATTCATTACCCTATTTTAGTTGCACGACAGTGACATGGTGTAATGATGTAATTAATTAGTAACCTGTCTAAACTGCATGGCTGCAATTAACTAGTGTAATTATGCAATAACTGCTCTTTAATGGCTACATGACTAGCAATATAGCTGGTATAATGCGGTAATAACCGTACTGGCTGCATGAGTGTAACAATTAGCACGATGGTGTAACATCTGCTCTCTATTATCTACACGAGTGTAACAATTAGCACGATGATGTAACATCTGCTCCCTATTATCTACACGAGTGTAACAATTAGCACAATGATGTAACATCTGCTCCCTATTATCTACACGAGTGTAACAACTAGCACAACGGTGTAACACCTGCTCCCTATTATCTACACGAGTGTAACAACTAGCACAACGGTGTAACATCTGCTCCCTATTATCTACACGAGTGTAACAACTAGCTCAATGGTGTAACATCTGCTCCCTATTATCTACACGAGTGTAACAACTAGCACAATGGTGTAACATATGCTCCCTATTATCTACACGAGTGTAACAACTAGCACAACGGTGTAACATCTGCTCCCTATTATCTACACGAGTGTAACAACTAGCACAATGGTGTAACATCTGCTCCCTATTATCTACACGAGTGTAACAACTAGCACAATGGTGTAACATCTGCTCCCTATTATCTACACGAGTGTAACAACTAGCATAACGGTGTAACATCTGCTCCCTATTATCTACACGAGTGTAACAACTAGCACAATGGTGTAACATCTGCTCCCTATTATCTACACGAGTGTAACAACTAGCACAATGGTGTAACATCTGCTCCCTATTATCTACACGAGTGTAACAACTAGCACAATGGTGTAACATCTGCTCCCTATTATCTACACGAGTGTAACAACTAGCACAATGGTGTAACATCTGCTCCCTATTATCTACACGAGTGTAACAACTAG
>JAODUO010000875.1:0-52500 GCA_025642075.2 Ridgeia piscesae | reverse complement strand
AGATTGCACGAAATCACTGTCTGTGGCTGTTGTCAGTGGCTTTATTTCATTGGTTCATTTGTGTTCTCAGTCGACTAGTTTATTACAGTCTTGTGTCACTCATGTCCTTTTCTATCAAGTAAACAGTTCTTTTAAAGAGATAGATGATGTACAGATGCTGAAAGACAAAACTCTAGTATATCAGCGATCAACGTGTTCTCCCAACTGCTACCGACAAACTGATTATACAATCAATCATTGAGTGTTTTCAGCAAACTAATGGTCACTTATGAACATCTGACTGACTCCCAGCACTAGCCTAACCCATCACTTTGTGAAATGTAATGAAATGTTTATAGAACACATTGTTCACAGATCCAAAATTCAATTAGACGACAGGAAATAAACTTACTTTGGAATAAATGTTGAAATGTGCAAATGTTCGACCCATATACTGTATAGTGGATCTTGTTCATACACACTTTTCACCTAACGAGGCTCAGATTCTGGTGGAATGTTCAGTCAGTGATTCAGAAACCCTAAAAGCCAGGACAGACCTATAGAGGAGTATCCTGTGGTAGGACATGATTATGTGTGTCCGTTAACAATACCAATGCCTGGTGCAAGAGCAGAACTGCATGGCCGACTTCGATTGAGCTATGCGAGTAACTCGAGTAACCCGAGTACCAATCGAACATCCAAGATCATTTGCTCATGTGACCCTTCTTGACAAGGTCAATCTTCAAGGCTGTTACCTGAGGCAGTTGCAGTTTGGAGAGGATTCACTCGAGTAACTACGTCATTAGCAGTGACAGCCAATTGGGAACTTTATGAGAAATTTATTAAAAAACATTACATGACACAATCATTTAAATATGAATTAAAGTCACCACATTCTATGGATTATAATTTAAGACCAAGAAGATGAACATCAGAAATTTACACACTGAACAACTGATTACTTTATTTAATTTATTTAGATAAGGGGTTTATCTCCGTTGTTGGGTTACTGCGTGCGCAGCGTAAATCGGATACCTACCAAATAGTCGCCCCATTTGTTAAGAGGAAACAAACAAACACCATCTCCATTAAACAGAGAAGTCTGGCACCATGAACCAAGACCATGGCTACCACCTAGTCATCACCGACAACCAGATCGTTCTGCCAGAATATTAGCTGCTTCAGGTGTCATCAGTTTGTGAACAATTCACTGTAGACAAGTCAAAACATTGCACATTTTTACATTTGCTCCAAGAGAAGTTTTATTACTAAAGAATTTGTTTTTGCAGCATGGTGGTACGAATCTGTTGGAGGCAACGGACAAGAATGACCAAACGGTCCTCCATTATGCCGCATACATTGGCAACATCGCAGTAAGAGACACTTATATGCACCAACATATGTGGCTCAACTATTATTGTGTATAATGATTTTGTTGAAACGTTTTACCCTGTTATATTAGTAAATATACATGTTGTATTTTCAGAAGGTTTATGGTATTGAAAAGTGTATAATGTCTAGCTCCAGGATTTACTGTGTTTCCTTGTAAAATAGGCACCCATGTATAATATCATATTATGCATTCCAACTGTTGGCATCAACCTGACTGATGATTGTTTGCTTAAGGTATGGATCAGGGCTAGCGCTGTCAATTCATCAAAGTCCTTTTGCATAATGATCCATGAATCCATATCAGAATCATATATTTAAATGTCCATTATGGAAGCTACTGCATTGCGGTTGGCACATGAGAATATCACCTTTTGATGATTCTTACCCCTGGTGGATTCTTGTGTGACTATGAGTAACCCCCTAGTGGGTGTTTATAAAACTATGCGGAACCCCTGTTGGACTGTCAGATGATATTTCAGTATTCGACTAAGATATACGATCAAAACTGCAACATGCAAAACTGCAACAGTAAGATGCTTGAGACATGTGATATCTTATATAAAATGTTTACTAAATTCAAGACTGTCTTCAAGACGCATTTATTTAAACTAGCATACTTCCAGTGAGGAATTGTTCTGTGTGACACTCATGATTGTGTATATTATTAATTGTTACCAATTTTTTTATTAATTTATTATTTCATTATTTTATTTCTGTATTATTATTTTTTTCTATTCTATAATAATAATAATGTTCTACTATTTAATTTACCTTATCTATTTATAGTTGCGCAATTGTCTTAATATTTTAGAAACAATATCATATATCTTAATTACCTGGTATACATATATATTTCTTACTTTTTAAATATACAATTTACCATACATATTTTATAACTTTTTCTAGTCAATGTTGTATGATTCCACATATCTTTTATAGTGATGTGTGTATGCGCCTACGAATGAGCTGGTCCTGGAGATATGGTGCTCTAATAATAAAAAATATTTGCATAGGTCCTCCGAATGTTGCTTGAATGCGGAGCTCGTCCAGATGCAAAGGACCAAGAAGAGAGGACCTCTCTTCACATCTCAGCCGAGTGAGCCATGGTCCTTTTCATATGGTCCTCTTTAAAATCACATCAGCATCAACGGGGTCATTTCATGCTGAGAGTTCATAATAAATACTAAGCCGTATTGTAAACAAACAGGTTTATGCGTGATAAATTATGAAATATAAACGGTCATTATAAAATAAACTTATATAAAAATAAAAAGATTGTATATATCTTTTCATTATTATGACGTTCGTGGTAGTTTTAATGGTTGTTCTGTATTTCTTAAACCTGTAGTATCATATTATTGTAGCAACATCTATAAATAGGAATATCCTCGTTTTGGAACAAATGTAAAATGTTGTGGTACAGTGTGTGTTGACTCATTTAATTACGATTTGCAGATACAACAATGTGAGTTGTGTTGAGACGCTCGTTGACTTTAGTAGTCGTGAGACGAATGATGATGACGTGGATGGGAACACCCCGCTACTGACCGCTTGTTTACACGGCCACAACCAGGTGGTGCAAGTGTTGCTTTCTCTCAGTGCGGACGTCTCGAAAACGTAAGTCGACCACAAGAAACCATTGACTGCAAAATTTCACAAACACAATCATTTGTGTCTTGTGATGTCTTGTAGTGAACTATTGAACTCTCTGTGTACGATCTCTTTGATGATGTCGCTAGTTAATTACCAGGTACTATTATGCACAAACTGATCATTGAATGGCATATGTTGTTCAGTACATCGGCAGGAAATGTGTAATGTTGTGATGGAACGTGCATAAAGTTGAACACTTGCGTAAATGTTGAATCGTTTTTTGATTCAGCGACGACGAACACCGAACAGCTTTAATGCTGGCTGCCACCAGGGGTCATACGTCAGTGATGAAGATACTTCTTGACAACCAGGCGAGTTTGAACGACGTCGACAAAATGAAGGTAGGTCAGGTTGCAGGTTTAGGTCATCTGTGTGGGATCTTTCATTATTAGAAGGAGGATTATGAGTATTCTGCAAAAAGAATTTTACAAGATATAAAATAAAGAGGGTGTCTTCTCCAACACATTGACAGCTGAAATTTTGTTTTGATGAATTACATTAAAATATATATTGATTGTTATGTGGTTTATTTAAATAATTTAAGAAATATGTCTGTATTGTGTATTAGATGGCATTGAGAGTTTATGAGTGTTAATGATAGTCCATCCAATGATTTCACAAATGTTTGTGTTAGAAATTACACATTTATCTGAATATTCATACGTATGCATAAATATATTGTTACAGTTAATCATGCACCCACAATGCAGTTAGGGTAGACTGGGTACCCACAATGCAATGACACAGGACCATTTCACAAACATAATGAAATCATAAAGACAATTCATTATTAAATAGAATCCGTTCTTAAATTTGTGGAATTTTTGAAATCCAAACACACCTCTGTATCATATGTCCTTCATCGAGAAGAGTTCCGGTGATGCACCCTGGTGGTGAAAATTGTCAGCATCGCTGTTAAGGAGCGAAACTCCAAGTGAGGATACTTTTCACTACACGGTATCGCAGTTAAGGAGCAGAACGAATTTAAAGAGCAACACTAGCTCTTAAGAATGATAGCTATACCCACAATGCAGTGCTTCATGGCTACACCTCCACTGGTGTTTTCAGAACACGGCATTGCATTATGCGTGCACTGGCGGTCACATCGAGGCTGTCCAGCTGTTGCTTGACCGGCGGGCGGACGTGACGGTGAAGAACACACGGGACCAAACACCACTGGACCTCGCCATAGACAACCTGCACAGTGAAGTGACCATGACCATGCTGCTCCACAAGAGGTCAGTCTGGGGGGTCTGTAGAAGGGTCAATTTAAATGAGGCAGCATGGAGCATAAATGGGCCATGGGGAGTCTAATTAGAAACAGGACCAAATTAAGTGGGGCCAAGTGGGGCTATAATTATGAACAGGGCTCATTTAGGTTGGGCCTAGTGGAGTCTAATTGGGAACAGGGCTCATTTAAGTGGGGCAAAGTTGGGCTAATTATTAACAGGGCTCATTTAGGTTGGGCCAAGTGGGGTCTAATTGAGAAATGGTCTCATTTAAGTTGGGCCAAGTGGGGTTTAATTGGGAACAGGACTCATTTATGTTGGACCAAGTGGGGTTTAATTGCGAACAGGTCTCATTTAAGTAGGGCCAAGTGGGGTTTAATTGGGAACAGGACTCATTTATGTTGGGCCAAGTGGGGTCTAATTGGGAACAGGTCTCATTTAAGTTGGGCCAAGTGGGGTTTAATTGCGAACAGGTCTCATTTAAGTAGGGCCAAGTGGGGTTTAATTGGGAACAGGACTCATTTATGTTGGACCAAGTGGGGTCTAATTGGGAACAGGTCTCATTTAAGTTGGGCCAAGTGGGGTTTAATTGGGAACAGGACTCATTTATGTTGGGCCAAGTGGGGTCTAATTGGGAACAGGTCTCATTTAAGTTGGGCCAAGTGGGGTTTAATTGGGAACAGGTCTCATTTAAGTTGGGCCAAGTGGGGTTTAATTGGGAACAGGGCTCATTTAAGTTGGGCCAAGTGGGGTCTAATTGGGAACTGGTCTCATTTAAGTTGGGCCAAGTGGGGTTTAATTGGAACAGGTCTCATTTAAGTTGGGCCAAGTGGGGTTTAATTGGGAACAGGTCTCATTTAAGTTGGGCCAAGTGGGGTCTAATTGAGAACAGGTCTCATTTAAGTTGGGCCAAGTGGGGTTTAATTGGGAACAGGTCTCATTTAAGTTGGGCCAAGTGGGGTTTAATTGGGAACAGGTCTCATTTAAGTTGGGCCAAGTGGGGTTTAATTGGGAACAGGTCTCATTTAAGTTGGGCCAAGTGGGGTTTAATTGGAACAGGTCTCATTTAAGTTGGGCCAAGTGGGGTTTAATTGGGAACAGGTCTCATTTAAGTTGGGCCAAGTGGGGTTTAATTGGGAACAGGTCTCATTTAAGTTGGGCCAAGTGGGGTTTAATTGGGAACAGGCTCATTTATTTGGGGCCCAAAGTGGGGTTTAATTGGGAACGGGCTCATTTAAGTTGGGCCAAGTGGGGTTTAATTGGGAATAGGGCTCATTTAAGTTAGACCAAGTGGGGCTCAATTGAGAACAGGGCTCATTTAAGTTGGACCAAATGGGATCTAAATTGGAACAGGGCACGTTTATGTTGGGCCAAGTGGGGCTCTAAATTGGAACAGGGCTCATTTAAGTTGGGCCAAGTGGGATCTAAATTGGAACAGGGCACGTTTATGTTGGGCCAAGTGGCATCTAAATTGGAACAGGGCACGTTTATGTTGGGCCAAGTGGCATCTAAATTGGGAACAGGACATTTATGTTGGGCCAAGTGGGGTCTAAATTGGGAACGGGCATTTAATGTTGGGCCAAGTGATCAAAATTTGGGGAACAGGGCCTTTATGTTGGGCCAAGTGGCATCTAATTGGAACAGGCCTTTATGTTGGGCCAAGTGGGGGTTAATTGGGAACAGGTCTCATTTAAGTAGGGCCAAGTGGGGTTTAAATTGGAACAGGTCTCATTTAAGTTGAGCCATGTGGGGCTTAATTGGGAATAGGGCTCATTTAAGTTAGACCAAGTGGGGCTCAATTGAGAACAGGGCACGTTTATGTTGGGCCAAGTGGGATCTAAATTGGAACAGGGCACGTTTATGTTGGGCCAAGTGGCATCTAATTGAGAACAGGGCACGTTTATGTTGGGCCAAGTGGGATCTAAATTGGAACAGGGCACGTTTATGTTGGGCCAAGTGGCATCTAATTTGAAACTGGGGTCATTTAAATGGGACCAAGTGGGATCAAATTCAGATAATGCCTAATTTAAATTGGGCTATATGGGGCTAATTGTGAATGGGGCCAAGAGATGATTGTATGAGACTGATGATCTACATTCCCTACATTGGTTTAAGGAATCATTAGAGCAACTGTGTTTCATTTCAGTTGGCGAGACATGCTTAATGTGCGTGACAAGACTGGACTTACCGCCCTTGACCGACTCATTGAAAAGCTACCTGAGTCTGCCATGGTCAGTACTGGTCAGTAGGGTCAGACCACAATTACACCCTCATGACGGCCATTGGAGTGTTTCCTGAATTCACCGCATGGTGCATTATATTTTATACAACTATTACAACACATACATTACATCATATTGAAAATGTATGACATTGGAATGTAGTGGAATCACATGGCACTCAAGTTTGAACACAATGAATGTTTGTTCACCCCTCAGATAACAAGACAGTGGTTGTAATTTATATATCAGTAGTATTTGTCCATTAATTGTTGCATGGCTGAATGCTTCCCAGAGAAGTCGCAGTGGTGGTTAAATGAATAAGTAAGCCAAATGTAAGTTGCTTTGAACAGTCCTATTTATAGACAGCGACTAGGTAAAGACATACTCTAATATGGCGCCCGTGAATTTTCATGAGGCTGAGTGACAGTGTCATTTTAAAATGTTGTTGCATTTCACCTGATGGAATTTCATGTTTATTTATATAATTATAATGTTTATTTCAGACAAAAAGTCCATATATATGTAAATATAAAAAAATACAATTAAAAAGTATGAGGTACAAGTACAAAACGAACCAATTAAATAGTAAAACTAAGTAGGTTATGAAAACAAATTAATATAAGTGTTTAAAATAATTATTTAAAATAAGGTACAATGCAAATATCTCGTGTACAATTGGGATGTACAGTATTTGTAGATAGAACTTCTTCCTAAATGTATATCGTCATGGAAGTAATTAATAAAAAGTTTTTTTTAGATCGATGAAGATGACATAAAACGCTAAATATGGATGAATGAATGCGTTTGTTGAAAGATTTAATGTAGTTGGTGGCAAACATAAAGCTTGCACTACATTTTGATGGTAAGTTTAGTAAAATAATGTGACTGTTATTGTATGTGACAGTAATGTCTTTCAAGTTCAGATTTTCTTATTTGCACTGAAGACTTGAAATGTACATCAGAGCACAATGTGATTGAAATTAAGTAATTTTGGTGGAAGAACTACAAAGACAACATTTTCTGGCTACCACATTACCTGGTGTGTAAAGTCATCTTCTATTTCAGGTTGTTCTTGATCATTGTGTGGAGAGGTCGTCTCGGGACGAAGATGACCCCACCCTTACTGTGAGTATTCTACCCCACTGCATAATAGATTATAATTATTGTCATCCTGATTTTAATCCACTATGTATTTTGAGTCAAATACAACAAACCAAAAAAAAACACATTGCATCACTGAATTTGTTTTGGCATTGTAACTAAAAAAGTGACATCCTCGACTTTGCATGGTGCACTGTGGGATGTTGTGACAATTGTTTGAAATGTTGCTCTGATTTAAAGGGAATACGATAAATCAAGGCTGATATAGTCATATACATGTTGAGGAAATGGGGATTCAACACATAAACGCAGCATCAAGGTTAAAGTAGCCTCGTGACACTGGTCAAATATCAGGGACGTGTCTCAGTCTGTCAGCTGCCGGGAATTGTAAGATTTCACTAGAATCTCCCATTTCAAAAATATATTCCGAAGTAAAAGATATGAAGGCATGATATTATTGATCATTTGATTGCATTAACTGTTTTTAAAATGTAGGTTTGATCAATTGTGTTTTATTTCCTTTTAATAAATTTATTTCTGTGTGATATTTACACAGTATGTTGACGCATGCTTTATTTCTATGTGTAGGCCAGTAATTGTATTGTGTATGTAATTAAATATAATTCAATATAATTCAATATAATTCAATATAATTCAATTGTAAATATAATTTTAAATGACATTTTAGTCCTCTTATATTATTTATTTATTTGTTTACTAAATGATAGTAATATTTTTTAGAAGAAAATTTATAATTTAAAGGACATTTTATATATATTTATTTATTTATCAACTAGATTAACTCAATTATTTTTAAATATATAATCTATTATTTTAAAATATATCTGAGATATGTTATTTATTAGATCAAAATAATCTCTTTTTTAGCATTTTAAAGAACATATTATGTACACTGTATATTATATATTTGTTTGCCATATTTCATTTTATTGTATATATAGGCACTATGTGAGTCAACGCCAGACTACATTCCAATTTAACATGTAATGTATGTTGAAAATGGCAATAAAGCATTATTATTATTGTGTGTGTGCTTCAGTTGGTGTTTGACTATCAGTACATAGATCCCGGGCCAGAGGATCCCGCTTGTGAGAAGAAGAGATACTACGCCCTCAATGTAGGTGGATGACTGGCCACTAGAGGGAGATTATGTTAACTTCTTCATTAGTGTACAAATGCAATATATAATATGCAATGTATACGTTTTTTCTTTACTAAAAAGTCTTCAAAATGTTATGACAATTTAGGTATGTTTAATGCAATGGTCTCTTACTTTCAGAAATGTCTTTATTAACATTCTGTAGCATTTTCATAAGGCATTGTCACATATTGGTTGGATCCATGTTTGCCATACTTAATATAATAAACCTTTTTATTATCAAAAACATGTTGCATACAAATATCTCGTACATTTATCTCAAGTCTTGCTACCCGGTATTTCACAAGATGCTATGTAATTATATCTGTAAATATCTTACTTTTATCATATGATATTTAAACTCCCAGTCCACCATGGTTGATCAAACAAATTAAAGGTAGCAGTTTTGTGCAGGGGGTGAATTTGACACTGTTAACTGTAATGTGGTTTGTTTGCAGACAATGGTAGAACACCACAGAGACACCCTGCTCTCCCACCCACTCTGTCAAAGCATGCTCTCTCAGAAATGGTCAGTCCAAACTGCTTGTTTTTACACAAAAATGTCCACTTGCCTATCAAATGTTTGGCATTTGTTCTTCTCTTTCCAACAGACCAACCAACTTCAACATGTTGAAAAATCGTTGTTGGTATAGAGAATTGATGCGCATCAGAATTTTGTGTAGAATTCAAGAGATAAAAGTAAATAGGTCAAGATAGTTCGCAGTAGAGGAATGGATTTGATGATGATGATGACGATGGACAGATGAAGGGGATGATGAAGGGAGGGATAGGGGGAGGTGGAAGTGCTGATTTTGTTTCCTGTTGTGTGAAGTGGTCAGCCACCTTGGCTTTGAAGGAGCCAAGTCTACTTGCTGACACTTCAGAGTCTTGAAGTATATTCTAATCCGGTATAGTCCTCGGGAAAGAAGAATAGTTCCTGTAGTCTGTTCTGGAAGAGGGTACATTTTGTTTTACCATTTTATATATATATATATATATATATATATATATATAATATATATATATATGTATCATGACTACAGCACTGCTGTTTCAGGGTGAGGTTTGGTCGGACGACCTTCGGGTGTAATCTCCTCATCTACCTGGGTTACCTGCTTTCCCTCACCTTCTACGTCCTCAATGTGGGGCCGACCATCACCACGACCATACTCGATGACCGCTATCACTGCCCAATCTTCATCAATGAGTCGAATGAGAACAACACGACACTCATTGAGAGGTGGAAGAGGGTAAGTGGGCCTCATCGTCTTGGTCTTCCTCTCTGAAAGTCAGTTTCGTTGACAACAAACTGTGATGCTCTTCCTCTGGGTTCGTGCTGTCATTGTTGTTGCCACTGGCGTCTGATCAGAGACATGCCACCGTCACAGTGTGTTTCGTTGCTAAGTTCGCCAAAATCGTCGTAGTCGTATAGCTTCTTCGCCAAAACAATCAAATAAACCACCCGAAACATACAATGGCAAATCAGTGGTTGAAATACTGCCTTCCTCCGTTGTAGCCACCGCAGACTGTCATAATCCATCTTCAAAAACAGAGAATCTCTGTAAACTATTAATGAGCAATAATAAAATACAACAATTAAATAGCTAATTTATTCAGCTTGGCCACCGTATACATCAAATAGCTTCACGTAGTGGATAATTATGAGTTAAAACACCTTGAATGTCAAAGCTTGCCAACACCTAAATAGCGGCCTGCATGCTGTTCAGAGATGTCACATGCGATACGGTCGCTATAGATGGGCATGCCATATGGAAATGGTTAAAGCCATCAAACATGTCAAAAGTAGTAGTTTTGTGCAGTTTTGTAAAAAGGTGAACTAATTACTTCTATTAATGTGTTCTACCAGTTGCATATTTTAAAAGTATATGAACTGTGGATTTTCATGAATTGTCCTTACATTTTCATTCTATGAAGAATATTTTGTTTGCCAGTGGTGGCTTGAAACGGCAGCCATTTTATTCATTAAAAACATCCTGTTTTCCTCGCGTGAATACAGCCTCATCCCTGATGTGTGGGGTTTGTTCTGCAGGAAGGACAAATCACGAAGGAAGATCGTATGATCAAGGATCCATCCGTGTGGATCGTCAGCTACATCCTGGTCATATTTGTGGTGATATTTCTTGTGAGAGAGGTCACCAAGCTCATTCATCAGGTAAACCATTAAATTAATAATAATGAGAAATTGTGGCAACAGTTTGTTAGTTCATTCATGGAACATAGTTACTCTCAAACAACTGCTTCCACGATTGGTTTAGTGGGTTAATACGGTTACATTACAACTGTTTGGTTTGAATATCGATAGAGACAGAGATGTTCCTGATAAAAGTTCATTTTTAAAATAAAAACACGTTCATTTAACTAAATGGTAGAAATAGTTGGCACAGATTCAACAAAACGTTCACAAACAGTGCTAGCTAACTTAAAAAACGTCAATATAAGTCCTTACAGCGTACTCATCTAATGCATAGTAAATAGACTTGGCGTCAAAAACACATTATCCTGTAGATCAGTAAAATCACACGTATAGATCACAAAGGAACAGTCAATACATTGCAGGCGATGGGGTGTAGTGGGTTAAAGATGTTCTGAGTATCTGCAGTGTTGTTTATAGTCTGAACTTGTAATGATTGTGTGAGGTGTTTGAAAATGAATTTAATACTTTCATGAATGGTGAAACAGAGTTTCAGGTACTCTTGTATTTAATAGCCTGTTGGTTGTTTGTCACATGACTGTAGTTCCAAGAACAGGACGAGAAGATTGTAGGTGAATAGGCAAGTCACTTAATTCCAGCCAGAAGCAAAGAATGCAAAAAGACGAGCTCATTGCTCTATCAGAAACACTGTGCCACAATGTCACGGCTAATGAAGTCACAGAGCTTGCCAGAAAGAACAACTTCTGGCGGAGAGAGATCAGTGAAGCTGTTGAGATCTGAGCGAACAAACCAGCAATCAACAGGGACACCGACTGCCATCTTCCCGTGACTTTCTTGCAGCTGCTGTGATGTGATGTGACGACCACCACCAATGTCACATGTCAACCGAGTGTGTCAATTCAGTACTGATGAAGACACCATTTAGTTCCTGAATGCTCCATTTGAGCCACTCGATTGAGAAAGGCATCTATCTTCATTTTCCAGTTGTGACGTATTCTAATGAAATGAGTCACATGTTAAGAAAGTAAAAAATGAGTTAATCACACCATTGGAAAGAAGACTTCATAAGCTTTCCAATGGTGTAAACATTTTGAAACTAGCTCACTCACAGCCAAAGTTATCTGACACTGAACATGCCCAGGTTAAGAAAGGTACAAATTGAGAAACTCGCATTTGAAGTGCGTTGTCAGAAAAGAAAGGTTCAAATCGAGAAAATCACATTTAAGGTTCGTTGTCACGTAAACGCATGATCAAGTACTTTGTCATTCCAAATTCAGCTGTTTTGCTTCAACATATATTTCATCTTTTGATGCATTCAAAACACTCTCCCAAGTCATGCTCATTGTCAAAGATGTGTCTGCAAGCTGTTTATTGTGATTATCGCATCATAATCTGAATTTTTAGCCTGAAAAAAAGGTTATAAAATGTAGTAAATAGTATCATAAATGAGAAATAAGCATTGCAGTTGATAGAAAACATTAAAGTGTGCTTTGGTGATGAAAAGTCAAAATCGTTAAAATCAATGTTTTCTCAAAATCAAGTTTGCTGACATGTGACTCATTTCATTAGAACAAGTCACAATTACTCTACACATTTGTGTGAATCCAGAATCAAGTTACCTGCCAATAAAGTGTAAGATGTCGTTGTCGTTTTCAGCGTCTACGCTACTTGTTCAACTTCTTCAACCTGATCCCGTGGGTGATGATGATAGCGACGTTCATCTTCATCTACCCCTTCCAGAAGCCCTGTCTGCTGCAGTGGCGGGGTGCATGGATCGCCCTCTTTCTCGCCTGGATCAATTTCATCATGTATTTACGCAGGTGAGGTCGAAGGTCATACATAAAATAAATAAATAAATAAACTTCTATACAGCCCTGTAGCGCCACATCTAGTTAAAAACTATTCAGGGCGCTTTACATGTACATGTCCTTAAAAATAATTACTTAAACGTATAACTAAAATTAACTCTACATTATAGAAGTGCATATCAACAGACTAATGAAAAACATTATAAATAAATAAATAAATATAGAAGTCTAAAAAAGATAAATATAAAAGGTCATTTACGAAGGTAGAAGTAATGTTCTCTTCAATGTATTGACAAATTGCATCAGTTAAAGTATTGTATCAAATATAGTGTCTTTACGACATTCTTAAAAGAGTCCTCAGTGTATAGTTCTCGTCCTGAAAAAGGTAGTCGCTTCCACAGGTGTGAAACAGCTGTGGGAAAACCTGCGTCTCCAAGATTATATATTTGCAGTAATCTGGATTAATGTTTCAACCCTCTTGTTATCATTTCACACATTGGGCAATTTTGCTTACTCTGTGTTGCATCAGTTGAAAAAATTGTCTTTGTAAATAATTTCAGAATGGCTGAATGCTTCCCGGGAAAGTGGATTTGGTGTTTGAATGAATCTGTCTAATGGGATGTAAATTGGTTTGAGTAGATGTTTAAATACCATTCTTTATTAGAATTTTATTGTGGTACTTTATGTATTATTATTATTATACCTAAGTCGTTGCCTGAGCACAGTTGCATGTTTAAAGTAGTATTAGTTAATGTAAGTAATGTTTTACCTTTTGACCTAATCTTGAAAATGACCATGTGAATCCCCCAAATCTTTATTTCATATATTTACTATACATATCTATCTATCTTTGTATCTAGCTTTGTATCTATCTTTCTGTCCATCCATTCGTACGTCCGTACGTCTGTCCGTCCGTTTATATATATATATATATATATATATATATATATATATATGTATATGTATATGTATATATACACACACACACACACACACACACACACACACACACACACACACACACACACACACGGCATGTACAGCAATGTATATACACATGGCATATTATCAGAATATTACAGTTAATATTTGTTCTTTGAGCATCTTTACAACCTGACTGTGACATGCCACAAGAACAGTCAGTCAAGATTAAATATACACGGTATACTGTTGGTCTGATTTTGTTTTGTTATAGTTGTTGAAAATAAACACTAACTTGCACTTGTTAAATAACATGTCAGATAACTTGTTGAATAACGTGACATGCACAAGAACAGTCAGTCAAGATTAAATATACACGGTAATACTGTTGGTCTGATTTTGTTTTGTTATAGTTGTTGAAAATAAACACTAACTTGCACTTGTTAAATAACATGTCAGATAACTTGATGAATAACGTGACATGTTCCATTGTTTCAGGATAGACTTTGTAGGAATCTACGTCATCATGTTTGTGGCTGTGCTTACCAGTTTACTCAAGGTTTGTCCGCTCAAAAATTTGCTTATTTAATACAACGTAAATTGGTATTTACTATTTGGGACAAACATTCTTTGTAATCGATGTGTTTAGCACAATTAATATCTGCAAGTAAAATGTCAATATCTATCAATATGTGTAGTAAATTCCTAATTTAATTCATTCATACCATAAAGATTGAATTATCGTGGAAGTATGTTTATATTTCTTATAGATGTACGGATTACTGTTTTTATGAACAATTTGGTCCATTTTCAGTGAGGATATAAATGCCCTGCCAGAGATATTGTGAATGACTGTGTGAACAGTTCACAGCCAAACATGACACAGGGAAAGACTTAGGATTTGAGATGTTATGCTGACAGACTGCGTGTTTGGTTGTAGGCTATGTTATGCTGACAGACTGCGTGTTTGGTTGTAGGCTATGTTATGCTGACAGACTACGTGTTTGGTTGTAGGCTGTCTTCATGTTCCTTCTTTTCATCTGTGCCTTCACTGGTTCCTTCTACATCGTCCTCTCCACCAAGGTAAGGGGGTCTTCTCGTGAGTTCATAAAATCCAGAAAACATTTCACTCTTTACTTCGTTGCTTCCACCCTCCATGCCCCCTCAGATTGTTGAATGAACTCGCAGTTTTTACAGACCATTATGGCAGTTAGCATCAAGTTTGTTGCAATGAGTTACACGTAATTTGGTTAATTGTTACGAACCATGCAAGTGTTACTGACCTCAACACCACAGTTCTTGTGCATGTGGCAACCACCATGTTAGTGGCCTCAACACCACAGTTCTTGTGCATGTGGCAGCCACCATGTTAGTGGCCTCAACACCACAGTTCTTGTGCATGTGGCAGCCACCATGTTAGTGGCCTCAACACCACAGTTCTTGTTCATGTGGTAGCCACCATGTTAGTGGCCTCAACACCACAGTTCTTGTGCATGTGGCAGCCACCATGTTAGTGGCCTCAACACCACAGTTCTTGTGCATGTGGCAGCAACCATGTTAGTGGCCTCAACACCACAGTTCTTGTGCATGTGGCAGCCACCATGTTAGTGGCCTCAACACCACAGTTCTTGTGCATGTGGCAGCCACCATGTTAGTGGCCTCAACACCACAATTCTTGTGCATGTGGTAGCCACCATGTTAGTGGCCTCAACACCACAGTTCTTGTGCATGTGGCAACCACCATGTTAGTGGCCTCAACACCACAGTTCTTGTGCATGTGGCAGCCACCATGTTAGTGGCCTCAGCACCACAGTTCTTGTGCATGTGGCAGCCACAATGTTAGTGGCCTCAGCACCACAGTTCTTGTGCATGTGGCAGCCACCATGTTAGTGGCCTCAACACCACAGTTCTTGTTCATGCAGCCACCATGTTAGTGGCCTCAACACCACAGTTCTTGTGCATGTGGTAGCCACCATGTTAGTGGCCTCAACACCACAGTTCTTGTGCATGTGGTAGCCACCATGTTAATGGCCTCAACACCACAGTTCTTGTGCTTGTGGCAGCCACCATGTTAGTGGCCTCAACACCACAGTTCCTGTGCATGTGGTAGCCACAATGTTAGTGGCCTCAACACCACAGTTCTTGTGCATGTGGTAGCCACCATGTTAGTGGCCTCAACACCACAGTTCTTGTGCTTGTGGCAGCCACCATGTTAGTGGCCTCAACACCACAGTTCCTGTGCATGTGGTAGCCACAATGTTAGTGGCCTCAACACCACAGTTCTTGTGCATGTGGTAGCCACCATGTTAGTGGCCTCAACACCACAGTTCTTGTGCAGTGGCTGGCAAGCATAAGCACCTGCTCAATGTTTTATGCACATTTGCTTCAAATAAAACCATTGTATTTAATGTTACATTTTGCGACAGACATACCTGGTAGTCACATATGCTTGAAATTTTATAAAATGGAATTTGTTGTCTTTAAGACTAGAAAGATTTCAGTCAGTCAGTCAGTCAGTCAGTCAGTCAGTCAGTCAGTCAGTCAGTCAGTCAGTCAGTCAGTCAGTCAGTCAGTCAGTCAGTCAGTCAGTCAGTCAGTCAGTCAGTCAGTCAGTCAGTCAGTCAGTCAGTCAGTCAGTCAGTCAGTCAGTCAGTCAGTCAGTCAGTCAGTCAGTCAGTCAGTCAGTCAGTCAGTCAGTCAGTCAGTCAGTCAGTCAGTCAATTGCTCAATCAGTCAAAATATTTCTATACAAACAAATATTCAGTGAAAATGTTAGGGCTGTAATCACCTCAACTTGATTTTGTGGCGACATATACACATATCTATATTATGTTGCAACAAAATCATGTTGAGGTGATTGTTGAATGTTTGAAAAAATTGATTAATTGATTGGTTGACTGAAGTCTTTTTATGGTGTCTTCCACTGACCCTCAGTGTTTTGTGTCATTGACAGCCAATCTTCAATGACCTCTGGTCAGCCATGCTCAACATCTTTGTGATGACCTTGGGAGAGATCCAGTATTCGGACGAGTACGGGGAGAAAGTGGTCAATGAACCATTTGCAACAGACATCAACTTCCTCCTCCTCGTCTTCCTCTTCCTCATGCCCATAGTCCTCATGAACCTCATGGTAGGTCAACGCAAGGGTCAAGTTAGGGTCATCTGAGGTCATGTTAGCTCAACATTTTAATGAGATGTCCGAAGTTACATGGCGGAAATACACAATTCTGCTTGCGTAAAAATATGTTATTGTATGTGCATAAAATATAATGTTTTGTAGGAGATGGTCTTTATTCAATATCTAGCCAATAAATGTCTGTACACAATGCACATATTAATTTTTATTATTTATTTATTAAATAGTATTAATTTTTAAGTGTTTCTTATTATTAATTAAATAATATGTAAATAATATTTATTTATCTAATTTATTTTACTCTTATGTGATATCAATATATGTGTATTATGTTGAATGTTTACATTTATATCAACTTCCATTGTGCATTTTCTTGTATTGTACTGCATCTTAGAATAAATATATATTGCTATGTAAATCAATAAACATTTACATTTTGCTGTGTGTTGTAAATACTGTGCTGTTTATTTCTAGATTGGTATCGCAGTTGGTGACATTGAAAAGATTCAACACAACGCATATCTGAAGCGTATTGCCCTGCAGGTTAGTGCACGTTTCCACTCTGTTCCGTGTCATGCAGTTAATAATATCAACCATCATGCACGACATATTTTAACATTTTCCAAACCCATTTGATTGGGACTTTGAGTGAAAACAAAGCATCATTACTACCTGTTGTAGATCACATCAGTGTTAAACAGCAACCAGCCAGATGCTATTTTTGGCAGGGTTGCTAAGCAACAAATGCCAGTAGAGTAGAATTTTAGCTATCCGTGTTCATAATAATCTGTTTGGCTTAGAGAGGTGGCTTTAAACTGGAAATATCAGTAGTTATGTTTTGTGCTGTTCAGCACCTGGTGTTTCATGGAGTAATATGATATGAATACACATAATTATAATTACGCTTGTGTCTTTCATAGAAGTTGCTTTAAAGTGATGTGCTGCGTGTGTGCAGGTTGAATTGCTGTATATGCTGGAGAGCAGTATGCCCAAGTTTCTTCAGAAGAAGGCTTACATCCGCAGAGTGACCATCAAGCCAAATGACGGTGGACAGAATGACTGTTTCCAACAGGTATTGACCATTCTAGATCAAATTGGCCATTCTAAGTGACACTGCGTGACCACCCTTACCCCTGGTAGGTCTCGTATTTGCCATTCTATGTCATATCAACCACTCTAGACCATAAGTATTGACCACTGTGTGCCTCACTATTCACTCCTGGTTATATGTACCACTCTAGGAAATGTATCAGTCCAGAGTGAAAATAGATATCCATATTCCAGTGACAACAATTTCTCCATACTCTCATGACCCCAATGACATCATCTCCATACTCTAACGACAACATCTCCATACTCCAACGACAACATTTCCATACTCCAATGACAACATCTCCATACTCCAATGACAACATCTCCATACTCCAATGACAACATCTCCATACTCCAATGACAACATCTCCATACTCCAATGACAACATCTCCATACTCCAATGACAACATCTCCATACTCCAATGACAACATCTCCATACTCCAACGACAACATCTCCATACTCCAATGACAACATCTCCATACTCCAATGACAACATCTCCATACTCCAACGACAACATCTCCATACTCCAATGACAACATCTCCATACTCCAATGACAACATCTCCATACTCCAATGACAACATCTCCATACTCCAATGACAACATCTCCATACTCCAATGACAACATCTCCATACTCCAATGACAACATCTCCATACTCCAATGACAACATCTCCATACTCCAATGACAACATCTCCATACTCCAATGACAACATCTCCATACTCCAATGACAACATCTCCATACTCCAACGACAACATCTCCATACTCCAACGACAACATCTCCATACTCCAATGACAACATCTCCATACTCCAATGACAACATCTCCATACTCCAATGACAACATCTCCATACTCCAACGACAACATCTCCATACTCCAATGACAACATCTCCATACTCCAATGACAACATCTCCATACTCCAACGACAACATCTCCATACTCCAACGACAACATCTCCGTACTCCAGTGATAACATTTTCATACGCCAGTGACAACATCTCCATATTCCAGTGACAACATTTCCATACTATAATGACAACATCTCCATAGTCCACACTCCAGTGACAACATTTTCACAATTCAGTGACAACATCTCAATACTCCAGTGATAACATCTCCATATATCAGTGGCAACATTTACATACTCCAGTGACAATATCTCCAGACTCCAGTGACATCTTCATACTCCAATGAGAACATTTCCATATTTCAATGAGAACATTTCCATATTCCATGATAATATCTCCATACTCCAGTGACAACATCTCCATACTCCAGTGACAACATTTCCGTACTCCAGTGACATCTTCATACTCCAATGAGAATATTTCCATACTTTAATGAGAACATTTCCATATTCCATGATAATATCTCCATACTCCAGTGGCAACATCTCCATACTCCACTGACAAAATTTCCTTACTCCAGTGACAATATCTCTGTGTATTTCAGCTCTGGAGGAAACTACTTGGCAGTTCTCGCAATGTGCAGTTCATCGAGGCCGAGCGCAAGGATCATGTGACAGGCACACTGGACAAACTGCGGGAACAGATGTCACAGCAGCAACAACGGTCAGTGTGACAACAATGAGACACTATGATACTTACAATAATATATTTAAATGTTGTCAAAACAAAACTAATCTAATGGTGGCATGTAAGATGAGCATATCCTCACGTGCCCGGGGTCACTGCAACTGATTACATGATTTACATCAGCATCAGCCTTTACTCTACCCCTGGCACATCCCTTTCAAAACAAAACTCCTCTTCTAATGTAAGCCAATGAAATCGCCCCCAAGGAGTCTAGTCAGCCTCTGATCATGTAAGATAACACACTGTTACATGCAATGTTTAGGACGTGACTGGGTAATTCCCACCAGTCGTGTATCCATCTTTGCACTGTTCCCACGGCTAACACAGTAGCAACTGACAAAGTCAATTATTATAATTTTATAGGTCAATCCCAAGGTTTTCAGAGATGGATTACGGTATAGTAAATGTAAGTTGTTAAACTATGATAACCTGTTTGATAACAGTATAATATAATTCTCCTCTGCAGGATTCGGTCGATGCAGGTGTGCATCCAACAACAGGCGAGTTTACTCCAGAAGATCGCTACCAAGTTGGACGTCAACAGTACAGAGGAACCTATGGTGGAGCCCCCTGGGATCGTGTACCCGCACAGCGATGCTGGCTCCGTCTACGACGGCCTAGATGGTGGGTCCCAAGTCGGGGTGGTCACATCTCCTGCTCCGATTAGAATAGAACAGATGAGACAGAAATCAATAAGAATTTCAGCAGAAAGGCCTAGGTCAATTATCATATAGAGAGGAGCTACATGTCTGTGTGGCCGGTCGATTTACTCTGTCTCAAACCTGGATGATGGATTCTGACCAAAATACCTGTACGTTATATCAGTACCGAGTTGGAGATTGTTATGCAAGTAATGTCAGTACAGATGAATGTTTGTTGACATGATAAATATGAGTTGCAATTGTATGTTTGTATTTAAAGAGAGGTTTTCTGTTTGTATTTTTACACTGTATGCAACAACTAAATGCATTCTGACTATCTAGATATATTTAATGAAGTAGAAAACAAAAGAGTTCCTCCTGTCACTCTTAAGTTTACAACATGTATTTTGCAAGTTGAAAAGTAAAAGTAATTTTTGCAGAATGTAATTGATATAAGTTTCTAATAATTACAAGTCATTGAAACTACTGATTGTGAAACTGAGTTGGATAATTATTTCTCCTAATTATCTGCATGGTCATTATAGGGCCAGTTTCTGAGTGCTTGGATGTTTCCGTACTTTTGTCCTAACCATTTTTTGCTAGCTCTTGTAGTAACATACACCTGTTATATATTGCGATATATATATATATATATATTGATTAATTGTTACAACCTCTATATGAATGTTTGATATTTTATATATCATATGAGGGTACACCAAAAAACGACTGGACTATTGTATCAAATGTTAACTAGATTTGTGACATTTTATGAGTGTCGTGATTTTGGTGTTCCCTAAGTGTGTATGTGTGAAAACATTTCCATAAGTGTGATTTCTGTGGAAGAAATACTTGTGTGAAAACAGTCAATTTTTGTTAATGATTCCCGAGTGCCCCACATTGATGTGTTTTATATCCTACAATATATTTTAACATATATATTTGTTTGTATTTTTCCACGGTGCCATAATAATTAAGTGCCATGATAGTGATGTGTGCCTTTGAAGATGTTTGCGTCAATCGTGTGCCTGGGTATATCAAATCTGTTCGTTGATCCAGGGATGTTATGGATAAGTTCATTTTTGAAGTGTTATACGTATAGAACATTTAAACATTTCATGTAAATAGTGGTTTCTGTAGTGGGTCAGGTGACAGAAGATGTGTTACAGATTTGAAAACTCCAGAAGATGTCGAGTTACTTTGTGGTGCTATGATAATAGTAATTGTGTACATAGTCAGAAAACCTCTGTATTTTATTTGCGATTCCTGTAGTTGTGAATTGTAATACGTCCAACGTACTTGGTCAGTTTATGTGGAGCCACATGTCAATGACCAGTCTGACATCACCAGCCTGCTGATGTTGGTTGAAGGTTTCAGAAATTAAACATTGAAACATTCAAATTGTCAGTTACATAATTGATTTTAACACAGTTACATAGTTAAATCACAACACTAAGCTAAAGCTGAATGTTACAATAAATGTTTAACATGTGAGAATTCAGAGGTTACAGGAGAATAATGATAAACATATTGAGCATGGTGTCTTCAAATTTTGTTTTATATAGTGAGCATTGCACAAAAGATATAACCTAACTCTGTATACAGGGTTGTAGAAATATGTTCAAAATAACGTGTGTGATGTATTTATTACGTGAATTGTACATAATATATACCTTTACATTATACTATGTTTGTTACAGGAATGCACATGATATATGCCTATGCAACATGTTAAGATAGAAACCAGTAGATGTTAAGTAATTGTCACTAAATGTAACAGAATGTTGTCATCATGTATATCCATATCAGCGGCACACTGCAAAATTATTTCCTTAATAAAATGTGCTTGGTCATTTGTACATTGAGTAGATGCTTCTGTATAATATAATATAATATAATATAATGCTACCCTAAATGCACAATGCCAACAATTTTAACATTTAGAAATGCTAAATTCACCCCACCCCCCACTCTCTTCAACACAAGGCAAGGGGACATGCGATTGATACAATTCAGAACTACTATAAGCAACTGTTCATACTGGGTGGTGCCATTCTAGCAATGCATTTTCCTTGTGGGGCTTTGTGATGTGATAACTCAAGTCGTCAGTGATCATCACAAATTGAAACCGATATCACATCGGTTAGGATCTGCTGCATTTAACATGCATCGTGACTGTCTCGTGCAATTTACTTACACATATCACAGTTTGTTATCAACCAAGACTACTGCGACAAACCATAATGTCCACAATCCAGTGTCAAAATGTACACTATGGTCCAAATCGGTTTGACCCAACAAACACGTGCTTTATCACGTAAACGAAAATGACACTGTGGAATTAACGCTTTATTAATAAATAATTAACATGACCCGAGAATGTTTGCATATATCAATATTATGTCAGTGTATCGTGCATCGACACTTGTAAGAACTCAACAATTCTCCTGAATTAAACACACATTTATTTCCCGAGCACTGCATGCAACTAAATTGTGTTCCTTTAGTATATGAAACAGGAAACGGAAATTTGGATTACATAATAAAAGGTAACAACAGTCATTTGTGAAATTATCAGCAATATATCAGGATCTGTTAAATATTTCAAGCTGTTTTGTAACATGAACTACGATATGTGACAAGTCAAGAGAAAGAACAAAAAGGTGACGGCTGATAGACGGGTATTTAAATGTTGTGGTACATGTTAATTTGGTAAACAACATGGGACCAAATAATGAGGAACGCAGGTTGACATTTGATTTGACTCAAGTGATCTATACATATATTTATGTACATTTATATGTATATTATACACACAGACACTCCTAACATCGACCACACATACAGAAGGTACCTTAGGAAGACCATTGTTTTTTTATGCTGGTCTGCATAAAGTGTAATTTTGACCCCTGATTGCATGGATATTTTATTTTAAAATTTTAACTTAGTATATGTAGTATATTTATATCGATAATTATTTGCACAAAGTTTTATGAGTAATTTGGGAAAACAATTTCTTGGGAGGTATATTCTATCTCTCAAAATGCATCGATTGATACATACAACCTTCAGGTGTATACACTGTATATATATATATATATATATATACTGTATATACAGTATATATATATATATATATACAGTGTATAAACCTGAATATATATATATATATAATATATCCTAATAGTGATCCAGTCTGGGATGTTGTCACAAGTGTGAATAACTTAGTAGCATTTTAAGTTATTTGTTTTCAAACTGCCAGTTTTGTTTAACGTAGCAAAAAGATCTATACACCAACAGCTAAAAAGACAGCCTGTTCTTAAATAAATCTAAAATTACTTAATTTCTAAGTATGTATTTGTACAGTTAGAATCAAACTGAATACTACTGTAGTTCTCATTTGACGCCATATAGTACACATTACCACGTCTTGCTACATAAAATCACACAATTGTAGCCTAACAGCAAAATTACCACAGCTGCATACACATGTATACACAAACACACATGCCACACATGATTCAAGGGATATGAGCAAGAATGCCTTATGTTGTTCTAAATAACCAGAGCAGTTACACAAATTAATAGCAAAATGGAATTATAAAATGTACGTACTACTCAAGAGTACTTTGTTGCATAGCAATACATCTGATCACTGAAACATATTTTAAAGGCAGTATAATACTGTCATCCCTGTGCTGACTAATATGATTTCTTTCATTACATATCCACCACCTGGGAAAGAAATATTAAACCATGCTGCTATTATCAATACCCAGGTACTCCATTATACACTGTACCGAGTCAAACATGACCTGAGTTAAGGATGTCATTTCCCACGCTTCTAGGAGCAATGGATGAGAGCCAACTACAGACAAATCTACCTCACAGTCGAACTATCAACACAAACATCAACATTTCCAGTAAGTAAGAGTGACATATTTGTGCAAACACTTATTGTTACTCTTTCATAAAAACGATCGAGCTCAAAACATTTTCCAGTATACATAATTGTGGTTCCAGCAAGTATGTCGACCAATGCCAGCCCAAGACAGGAGATGATCATATTGTGGGAAATGGTCTGCATATAAAACCTTTCAACTATGTAGGTGTCGTTTGGGGAGGGAATTTACCGTAAGTTGCATATTTGGACCACTGAAAGGACCATAGGACGGACACTGCTGCACAATTAGGACCGTTTTTAAGTAGAACCAGTTGAACATAACACTACAACCAGGACCATTGTAAAAAAACATTGCATACATCAGACCAGTTGAAGACTACCTTTGCACAACTAAGTTCATTGAATAATTAGGACCAACTGAGGAGTACCATTATTACTGGCATTATATATGCAGGACCACTGTATAAATAGGACCATTGCATACATAGGACCAGTTGAAGACAACCTTTGCACAACTAAGATCATGGTATAACTAGGACCAACTAAAAAGTACCATTGTACAACTAAGTCCATTGCAAAATTATAATAACTACGGCCATTTGATGAGTACATTGTAAAATAAACCAACACAACAAACACTGGTCTATTTAAATCTCCAAACTTATGAATACGACATCCCTAGAACACACAACCACTCCTCTATCTCATCTTCCGCCTGTCCCTCCTTCCTCACCCTTCTTCCGTCCCACCAGACTTTCTTCCGCTTCTTTGCTTTCCCATATCCCTTCTCACCCCTTACCAGCTCTTCTTCCTTCTAGCCTTACGCAGGGACAGCCCCTTCCCAAACCAGCCTGGGGAAGTGGCCGTGATGGTGTTTCTACTCGTGTCAGGGACATGGGTAGCCTTGACATCATCATTTCCGGCTTTCCCAGGTTTTTCCTCTTTCTCACCGAAAGATGCACCAACATTAGGGCCTGTGCCCGATATCCTGAGCTGGGTAGATTCCTGAGTGCCATCTACAGGCAATATTTTTGCAAGTTCGGTACTAGATGCATAACTATTCACTCCAACGAACTCTGCTGAAGTTTTCACCTGAAATTCACTTGTTTCTGCTACGGAATTGTCACATTCAACAGTGGAGCGATCCACTGAAGTTTCTTCAGATTTAATTTCTCGGCAGTTGTGTGTTGCAGTACATGAGATCAACTCAGAATGAGGCTCCGGTGATGTCGTCACGGCACTGGCACCACCGGTGTCCTGTTGGAGAACTGATCCAGGGTTCTGCTGAGGTGCTGTGCGTAACTGTAACGCGTCAACGATGGTCGGAAATTGCCCACCAACTGAAGCTTTGGCTACATCTGAGTTTGCTGATTCTGCGGAATTGCTCGAGGTAGTAATGGTAAAGTTTTGAGCAGGACAAACATTTCCCACAAGCTGACGCCTGCCCAGTTGCACTGAAGCTTCAAAGGATGTATCTGAAATACCCGATGAAGTGGTCCCTGTAAAGTCTTCATCACCATGAAGTGCACTGATGCATTGAGCCGGAGAAATTGAGCAACTGACATCCATGCCACAGAGGCATTCCGAATTGGGGGATTCATCATTTGTGCGATTGCATCTGACACTGCTGCACCCTGGTGAATGTCCAGTGCGAGTCCTGAGGTGTGTAAATGTCGGTGAATTTGTGGTGGGTGGATTTACCTCCGACACATTCGACCATTTTTCGTCGCTGAGAATCCCTGAGCCATGAGAAAGGCCAACTTTCATACTGCCATGTTGGCAGGTGCCAGTGCTCTGGTGCTCAAGCGCGGGTCGTCTCGCAACTGACCCGCCCGTTGGACAGCAAGAGCGACAGTAAGCGTGCTCCAACATGCAGTCTCCTCTGTGAGCTGAAGTCTTCCCTGAGATAGCTCCAATGGATTCGTTAAAAGTTTCCCCCGAGCTGTCACCAGTTGAAACACTGTCAGACAATTCACGTGCCATCCCTGAATCAGTGCCAGCTGTTACTGAAATGTCACAAATTGCATGTGAGCTGTCGCAGTGATGTGAAACCACTGCAGTAGAAGATATGCTTCCCTGAGTGGTGTGTGTATTGTTAGAATCTGACTTCCCGACTGCAGAGTCTGATTTTGATACTGTCACGTCATGTTTTGCTCGGCCGTCTGAATAAACACCACCTTGTGTCATGACACAGACGCCATGCTGATCGCACAAATGTGGTCCAACAGAATTTATCATTCCCACATCTGTCCTACACCTCTTGTTGCCTTCTGATTCATTCACATTGTCTGTTCCAATGTCATCTTTATACTTCTCTCGTTTTCTTCTAGAACCATTCTGCTGCTCTGTTCCTTTGCTAGACCCTATACGGCAGCTGTCTGATTGCTTCTTTCTCCTCTGTCTGTTTTTCGCACCATTGTTGACTTTTTTTAAAGCAGTGATGTCATCCAACAAGATGGCTTCCACCTTCTCTCGCCTGTACCCAGGGGGCATTACTAGTGGTTTTGTTGATGTCGTTACCACCTCATTTGGCACCAGTGGGGTTGCCATGAGAAAGATAGGATCTTCCTCTCTGAAAAATTCGAGGAAAACATTAATTGTTTTTCAAATGTGAAAAGTACAACAGATAGACATTGCAATATAAAAGGGGTCAATGCAGTATTCAGAGTATTGTAAACTATCTGATAGGGTTTTCCATGGAAATTAACATTTACGTAGGATATCTGAACGATTAATAATACATAGCATAAAGGAAGGTTGTCTGTTTATCGGTTTTTAATATTAATTAATATTTTCTTATGACTAGATCATAATGCGCAGGTATCTCACCTGACGTAACTCTCTACTGGCTGAGGTAGGTCCAGGTAAGTCATCACGTACTTCATCACTTCATCACTTCTACCTGCAGAAACAACAGTCACTTCATCAACCTGACATTCATCATAAAATAATTAAACTGGTCCTACATAGAATCTAGAATAAATACGAATACAGTTGTTTGTCCTGCACAGGGTATCAGCTGCAGCTACTATTTTGAATATATGTTTCATTCATTAAAGTTAATTACAGTTTGCGTAGTTAGCTGGGCGACTTAATCCAAGACATTACATTTAGAAAATCTGTGATATTTTATTTCTACATCTCACAAAAGTCATGTATTTGTAAGTCCTAAGCCCACAGTACAGGTGACAGCTTCACACACAGTACAGGTGACCGCGTCACACACAGTACAGGTGATCACATCACATACAGTACAGGTGACTGCATCACACACAGTACAGGTGACCGTGTCACACACAGTACAGGTGACCGTGTCACATACAGTACAGGTGATCACATCACATACAGTACAGGTGATCACATCACATACAGTACAGGTGACTGCATCACACACAGTACAGGTGACCACATCACACATAGTACAGGTGATTGCATTGTCACATACAATACAGGTGACCGCGTCACATATAGTACAGGTGATCACATCACATACAGTACAGGTGATCACATCACATACAGTACAGGTGACTGCATCACACACAGTACAGGTGACCACATCACACATAGTACAGGTGATTGCATTGTCACATACAATACAGGTGACCGCGTCACATATAGTACAGGTGACCGCGTCACATACCATTGATCTTGAGCACAGCGACATCGTCTTTGGGTGTCCACTGTAGGTTGACGATGTAGAGTTTGGGCCGGTCAGCGGGAGACTTGTGCATTGACCACAGACACGGGTACTTCTTCAGTACAGGTGATTGCATTGTCACATACAATACATGTGACTGCGTCACATATAGTACAGGTGACCGCGTCACACATAGTACAGGTGACCGCGTCACATACCATTGATCTTGAGCACAGCGACATCGTCTTTGGGTGTCCACTGTAGGTTGACGATGTAGAGTTTGGGCCGGTCAGCGGGAGACTTGTGCATTGACCACAGACACGGGTACTTCTTCAGCACCTGTAGCAATGTCATATAGTAGTAACAGTACGTTTTTATTTCGGACAAATAGTCCATATGTATATATAAAAAAGTATAATACTTAAATATCAGACGAAAAGCTCAGATTTTTGAATTTGCACTGAAGACTTGAAATGTACATTGGAGCACAATGCGATTGCGATAAATATACAACTGGCATTGGTGTAACCAACAAAGACGTCTTCTGTATGTTTCATTCATTGTCAGATATAACTACATTCCAAACATCCTTGTGTAGCTCAGGAGAGCACTGCACAGTTATTAGAACAGATCAGAGTTTGGGTCGAGTCACAGTTGTTTCAAAACACAAAAGACACAATATATGACCTGTCACAGCGACGGCACAGATCATGTGTGATGCTTCAATGATATGTAGACGAAGTCTCTACATAGACAATTGATGAAATCTGGATATGTTAAAGAGAGGTTGGTCTGATAAATTAACAGTCCCGAAGACTGTCCATAGTAGTCAACACCTTCAAGGTTTTTCATTAAATGACTGATTAAAACATGCATAAAATTGAATTATGAATTTAGTTTGACCGACATCGTCAACAGTGTATGACCTTCACCTTGGTAGCACAACATGACTTTTACCTTGAGACTAGTTCCGAGACAGAGAATGACGTCGGCATGGTCGGCCGCACGAGCTGCTTCCTTCCAGTTGTAGGGCGATGTCAAGCGCCCCTTTTCACCGAAGTGTACGATGGTGTCCTGCAATGGCGCCCCACACTGCGAACACTTGCGCCCCGTCTGGTGTCTGCGAACCCCCGTCCTCTCCGTGAGGTCAAACAGCCGAATGTACTCTCTCGGATGGTCACAGGAGTTACAAACCTGCATGGGAGAGTTACAAGTTAAATTTCACTATGTCATATAACCTTATTTGAGCCAGCATATAAACGGGTGTGTTACTGGTATACATGTTAATGTTTTCATTGCACAGGTGTAGATGGTTCACATTTTGGGTGCCAAATTCTAAGGGGTTAATCTACCCCCTTTGGAAGAATAGAAATTGCTTTCTGTTTTATAAACATCCCATTTTTTAGGGCAGACTTTATGCAGAAAGAAATGTTTGCCAATCCATAAAATCCTGGTAGATGTGTGTGCGTGCGCGCGTGTGTCTGTGTGTGTGCATGCGCGTGTGTGTCTGTCTGTGTGCCCATCGCACATGCAAGTCTTGGCTTGGGCATAATTAATCTAAATTATTAGTATTGTCTACCTACCAGGTACTCCCTGGGATGAATGAGGGTTACAACAAATGTAGACCATACAAGGTAAGATTACCTGCCAGTTTCCTGCTGTTTTATGACAACTATGTCAGATGACTGGCATCTCCTGTCAGCTCAAATTTCTGTCCATTCAAATTGATATCAGCCCTTCCAACTGAAGGGTGGAGTGATCTCTAGAGAAAGCTATCTTTAGTGTTTTATCAGTTTTTCAAATCACACTATATGTAAGATGCTGTTCATACTATTATGTATATTTATATGTCATTGTTCGGACCCACCAATCAATTGCAATGATCATGCATCTCACAAAATTCTCTCAAGTTTCTAATTTACCATTGGCTATAGTGATGTGTGGATTTTAAATGATTTAGTGTTGCCATGGTAGAATATCAATATGTATCCATGGTAACACTAGACATTCCTACATCCATGCATACATTGCTATGGTAACACTAAATCTACCTAGCTCTAAGTACATACTCAGCTGACAAGACAAAACTCCCTTCCTCTATGCATATTTCCATGGTAACACTAGCAGAGATGGAATAATCGTAGTCTGTAATCGTACTCGTACTTTCCGAGTAACTGTACTCATACTTGATTACATTGGTCCAAAAAGCCAAGTAATCGTACTCGTACTTGAGCTCGATTACATTACCAAACTAATCGTACTCATGATTACTTCTTTACTTTTTCATATAAACAGTTGCAAGCAATTATTTTAGACATAATGGCAATATTAGAAGTAATCAAATATATGTAACATTGAGCTATTAATTATACAGTCTGTATATTACTATTGAGTATTTCAGATGCATAGACATTCAGTCAGATTTACCTAATTAATACCTTCTCTCCCCATAGAAGCCATACATGAAGCCATACATCAAACTGTAGTAGTAACAAGTTATATTGTGACAGTCTGTGGGAAGCCCTGCAGTAGACAAGCCTCCCTGTACAGTGCCCCATCTGTACTGTTGGCTCTGTTAGTATGGTGTGAATGACTGGTCATGGTCCCTACTCCCCCCAGACTTAGTCTGGGCGATTAGCTACTAAATCCCTGCCTAGTGTGTTAAGTGTAAACCCGTCTAAATCCACAATTATTTTGTGTTTGTCCCATCTTACATATTTGAATTGGATATCCTTTTGAATAAGACCCCCGGATTTGAAATGTTATTGTTGTAATGTATTTGGTCGTGTATATTTGACATTTTAAGAAGGGGACATTTGAAATTTTTAAATGCATCACGTTTGTACTTGATTCAGAAACCATAAATTAAATTTGTTGTCGCCAATCTTTCTCTTCTGAGTATATAATTGCAACTGGCTTGCTTGCAGAGATCTGTATCTGTGTGCTATGTGTGTGCGTGCATGCATGCGTGCGTGCATGGCAACACAGTCACGTTATTGGCTTGTTATGCCTAGATTCTTTCACTAAGCTGTTTTATCTGTGGCCATCGGTTTTTAACCCTATGACATTCCTGATCTGTTCACATTGGCTCACCACCAGACTAGATCATGAGTCATACATTACTGAATAGTAGATATCCTCTGGTTCGATACTCAATATATCAATTAAATATTGCAATATTTCTCTAAGTTCAATACAATTTTTTTCATTTTGACACTACATTGATATATTACTGAATATCGAACTACCACTAAATTGGTACGCAATATATAAGTTGTATGATATTTGTTACACTTTTATATCTTTAATTTATAATATTATGATACATAGATACCTTCAGAATCAATCCAGCATTAAATGATTCATTCAATATCTCAGAAAGTCGTCTGGTTACTACAGTTGTAATAATAAAACCTGGATAGCAGAAATCAGTTAGAGCACTAGATAGTGATACAGCAACAGATAAAGAATAACACCTAGGGATTCCAAGAAGGTCACCTTTACGGTAGAAACAGGATATTCATTAAAGTAATCATGAATAGATTCTAAAGTAATCATACTTATATTCGAGTACGTTTGTTGTCTTTGTAATCGTACATCTTCATAATACAGAATACTCGATTACATTTGTATTGTAATAACTCCATCTCTGAACACTAGACATCCCTACCTCTATATGCATATTGCCGTGGAGTTCAGACAGTGCGTGTCTAGGTAGACCACTTCGGAGGTGTAGAGCATCGCAGTTCTGTGACACAACATGCTTCACCTGCAATATAGAGACACAAATAGAAAGTAAATATAACAACAACGTAGCTAGCACATGTGTGTCTGCGTGGTTGATATTATTGTCCTCTGAGACAGAAAACTAGCAATACCTTCTTCAATGGTTTATATTGGCAATCAGATGTGTGATTAACTGTCAAAATCAAAGATAATTTCAATATCTTATTTAGAAAAAAGTGAAAACTGCCATACAGAGCACACGAATAACATATTATATGAGTGACTTACAAACTATGCTAACAGAAAATGCAGTTTATCTGTGTACCGTAAGGAAACAAACAACTTAAAAAGGAAACCAGAAATAAACATATATAAAAGCATATATGTATTCATGACACAATTAATTTATAGGCTTAAACATCACAAAATATGTTCAATACAATTACAGTGTAATTACAAAATATGTTCAACAGTATATGTATGAAACAATTTTTTTAAACTGCATGTGTAGTAATAATCGAGTAGCCTCTCTCTTCAACAGTCACTTCTGTATCCAAGCAAGTGTCCCTACATTGCCGTTGTCCCCTCATTGGAGGGACAGACTTTTTGACTCATGATATTAGGTTGTTGATGCTAAGTGCACACATCATTTTTCAGAGAAAAATCACATGTTAGCAAGGCCAAGCCCAAGACCACGGACGCTGTGATGTTTTTAGAAACAAAAGTGTTGCCATTGCAATTGCCTCTCCCTGGCCTATCACCGTCTTAAAACTTTTGCTTTCCAAAATTTGACTTAGCGACTCGAGTCTTATGCTTGCAATGCGATGCATGTTAATGTGATGATGATTCATGGGAATAATAGGCGAGCGCATGATCACTGTGACATACTTAGATGGCTGCAAGTTTGCATGTTGTAACGATCTTTCCCGACCCTATTTTATAATCGTTGTCTACTAACTACTTATCATATCTGAGTGTGAATATTTGAGGCTTGTTCAAGTGTTGTCTGTACAGACTGGTGATGACTTACCAAGTGTTGTCTGTACAGACTGGTGATGACTTACCAAGTGTTGTCTGTACAGACTGGTGATGACTTACCAAGTGTTGTCTGTACAGACTGGTGATGACTTACCAAGTGTTGTCTGTACAGACTGGTGATGACTTACCAAGTGTTGTCTGTACAGACTGGTGATGACTTACCAAGTGTTATCTGTACAGACTGGTGATGACTTACCAAGTGTTGTCTGCACAGACTGGTGATGACTTACCAAGTGTTGTCTGTACAGACTGGTGATGACTTACCAAGTGTTGTCTGTACAGACTGGTGATGACTTACCAAGTGTTGTCTGTACAGACTGGTGATGACTTACCAAGTGTTGTCTGCACAGACTGGTGATGACTTACCAAGTGTTGTCTGTACAGACTGGTGATGACTTACCAAGTGTTGTCTGTACAGACTGGTGATGACTTACCAAGTGTTGTCTGTACAGACTGGTGATGACTTACCAAGTGTTGTCTGTACAGACTGGTGATGACTTACCAAGTGTTGTCTGTACAGACTGGTGATGACTTACCAAGTGTTGTCTATGCAGACTGGTGATGACTTACCAAGTGTTGTCTGTACAGACTGGTGATGACTTACCAAGTGTTTCTGTACAGACTGGTGATGACTTACCAAGTGTTGTCTGTACAGACTGGTGATGACTTACCAAGTGTTGTCTATGCAGACTGGTGATGACTTACCAAGTGTTGTCTGTACAGACTGGTGATGACTTACCAAGTGTTGTCTGTACAGACTGGTGATGACTTACCAAGTGTTGTCTGTACAGACTGGTGATGACTTACCAAGTGTTGTCTGTGCAGACTGGTGATGACTTACCAAGTGTTGTCTATGCAGACTGGTGATGACTTACCAAGTGTTGTCTGTACAGACTGGTGATGACTTACCAAGTGTTGTCTGTACAGACTGGTGATGACTTACCAAGTGTTGTCTGTACAGACTGGTGACGACTTACCAAGTGTTGTCTATGCAGACTGGTGATGACTTACCAAGTGTTGTCTGTACAGACTGGTGATGCACATGTGTGTATATGTTGGATCTGCATCACTCAACTGGGGAACTCTATGAATAGTAAAACATTTATTAAAAAGATTTTAGCAAGTAAGATTCTAATAAAAACTGTATTAAACAAAACATTACGGCTCAAAATGTGTGTGAATTAGCAGTATGCATAGCAAGTCTAGAAAGCACATATCTGATGATATCAGTGTGATATCAGTGTTACAATAAATACTGTGTACGACTGTTTGTCCATTTTTAATTAAATCCATGACTAGTTCCAGTGAAAATGTCTTATTATTGTCAGTTATTTAAAAAAGGTTAGATAACAAATTAGTTATAGCATTAGATGGAAAAGAAACACATACATGACTTCTTTTCCTTGTTGCAATAAAGTCCACACTCCATTGGGCCCCCGGTAATCTGGGATTGATGCGGCCTGTCAACACAGTAACAGGAACATTCCTCAGTTGGCACTTCATATTAACCAATAGACCTGAATTAAAAACAAAATGCTCATACTGGCAACTGTATCGGTAATATAACAGACACTAGATAACAACTCTTTAATGTCCATAACAGTCACGCTGTTCCTATATTCAAAAGACAACCAAATCAATAGGCAAAATAACCACCACCCTTGCTCTTTTAAGGTAACATAAAATATCCCTATAAATCAATATTTGTGGAAAACTTACCAGTTAATGGAACATATGTTTAAATATTACATTTTCCACATAGCAGGCACCCAAAATAATTTGTGAATTCCGTAGCACACACATTGTAAGTAAACAAGGTTAACCATCCTATTTTGCTAAAAATTAACACTTACTTCAAAGACAAATTGTCGTACTTCACTAACAAAACTTTGCAAAGCAAAAATTCTTTTTCCAGACACAAAATCATTGAGCCGAACTTGTACGTACGGTGCTGATGCCTGCGCCTGTGTAGATGACAAGGTGTCGAGCATCACGGATCGCAACTGCCAGCCTATCACATTTCTCTCTCAGAATATCCACACTGTCCTCAATCTGTGATCAAAACCCACAACATAAACTCACACAACTCTCTGGAAAAAAAACCTATACTTTAATGCTACTACAGGTGTATAGCTGTTCCTCGTGTTGCGTGTGCATGTACCAGGTATATATGTATATATATATATATATATTTATTATGTAATTATATATATATTGTTGCAAATACTAGGACAAGTATGTTGTAGACATTTCTTGATAGATTAGAAACAGTGTTTGGATTTTGAGAGTTCTGAATGTAAATTGTTCAAGCCATAAACAAAACATTCAGATTAATATTTTAATAATCTCCATTGTGGACATTGCAGAGGTTGGCTGTAACAAGGTCCCTAAGAATACAATTTTTCACAATTAATATAACCAATTCTGCAATCTCCATTTACTACCAAAAAAATTACATGGCTTAACAATAAAACTAAAGCCTAAATGTGTTCTACACTGAAATTTATGTTAATAATAATAATAATAGTTTATTTCTTATATAGCACCCCATCCAAATAATTGTTCTGGGGGGCTCTACAATGACTATTCCTAAAATAATGATAATAAAAATACATACTAATAACATAATATATATATATATATATATATATATAATATTAATAAAAGTTAATACAATACGACTTTGATAAAATGTGGATATGCTAATAAAACAAATATGATACTTTAAAATACCAACTTAAATTGGCACACAACTACACACTTTATTTAAAATGAATAAATCAGTAAAATAGTATAAATATGTAGTAAATAAAAAAGATTATATATATACACTGTACTAATTAAAATAATAAATAAATTAAAATAAATGTATGAATAGTTGACTGAGCACAGAGTGTCAAAATAATAATCTGTAAACAGACGTGTCTTGAGTGCTACTTTGAATTGATTCACACTCGTACACTGTCGCACTGCAAGGTGTAGTGCGACAATTGTTGTCGCACTACTAGGGGTAGTGCTACAATTGTCGTCGCACTGTACTGTACTTTTGACAGTGTTCTTTCAATGTCTTTTGTTAAACCTTATACTACATGTATAATAACATCAGAGGTGGAGTGATTACGGTCAATTTTAATTCAGACACAAACCTCAAGGAGTCTTTGTTTTGTGAGCATGCGACTATTTGCTCTCTTCTGTATGTTGAGCACAACGTCTACTGAGTTGAGGAGAAGAAGTTTCTCTTCATCGCTCCGTTCAGTTTCATTCTTTTTCAGTACGTGTGCGACCTGTGTAAAAAACAAACACAGTATATCTGCTTTTAATAGTAACAAAATAATAATTTGTTACTGCATTGATCGTTACAGACTGGCTATTTGCAGAGCAGCTCTGCGAATAAGGTCACACTTGCCACTATTTTTTCAGAGCAGTGGTGTCACTGTTCTGCGAATTAAGAAAACATAGTTGCTATTATTCACAGAGCAGGTAGGAAAGGATGTTTATTGGATAATTAGAACCCATAGTGTAGGTTTTACTAGCTGCTTACTAAATACAGAATTTTTTGGGCGACCTGGTTTCAATTTCCCGTCACGACAAGCATATATATTGCAATTGCTATACTCGCATTTTATATATTCTATTTGTTGAATACATTGATACATAATATAAATTACAACACTGCCACCTTTTATTGTATGGAACTGAATTATAGGAGATAAACTAAATAAATTATTTAGCTATTCATAGGTTTTACTTGTACTTTTATTATATTTATTTCTTAAAACATTTAACTACTACAGTCGACGCTACTGAACAGAGATTTACTCTATATAAAGTTTATTATTATTTTAGCAACATGCATAGCAACTAGTCAAAGATTCTTTCCTACCTGCTCTGTGAATACCTCAACTGTTTCCATAATTCACAGAGCAGTGACGTCACTGTTCTGCGAATTAGGGAAACTCTTTTCTAATCGACATAGGCTTGAAATTATATACGAAAAATGTATAGTTAAATCCATGGTTAAGTGTGGTATTAAGATGTGAACAATGCTAGTACTAGTGATAACCATAAGGATGACACTATTCGCAGAGCAGCTCTCTCTATATATATAAAAAAAAAATTATATATATATATATATACATACATATATGCATATAAGCAATTGTAATATATACATACATAGTAGTTAATTATACTAAAGAACTACAGCAATACAGTATTAGTGTCAATTGTAATAAATCATAAATTAATATACCCCGGTATGTAAATAAAAACATATTAATGAGTAAATAATTAAACTATTATGCTAGCTGATCTAGTTAAAAATGTGAAAGGTCATAGTTACATAAATGAAATATTGCATACTATAAATCTATATGATCTATTGACATGAGATATTTGTTGTAAATTAATATATATATATATATATACCGGGTATATACTGTATACATAGTTACATACATACATTACATACACAGTTTTGTTTATGTTTAAATCATAAATTATATATATGTAATAAAAACATATTAATGAGTAAATAATTAAATATTATGCTAGCTGATCTAGTTAAAAATTGAAAGGTATAGTTACATAAATGAAATATTGCATACTATAAATCTATATGATCTATTGACATGAGATATTTGTTGTAAATTAATATAATATATATTACCAGGTATATACTTATACATAGTTACATACATACATTACATAGTTGTGTATATATGTATATATATATAATCTATCAGAATTTAAACATAAACAAAAAAGTATTCACACATGTCACAACTATGTAATGTATGTAACTATGTATACAGTATATACCCATGTATATGTATATATATATATATATAATAAAATAATTATATAAGTTTACAACAAATATCTCATGTCAATAGATCATATAGATTTATAGTATGCATTTATGTAACTATGACCTTTCACTCTTTTATATTTTTAACTAGATCAGCTAGCATAATAGTTTAATTATTTACTCATTAATATGTTTTTATTTACATATATTAATTTATGATTTATTACAATTGACACTAATACTGTATTGCTGTAGTACTTTAGTTTAATTAACTACTATGTATGTATATATTACAATTGCTTATATGCATATATGTATGTATATATATATATATATATATATATATATATTTAATTTTATTATATATATATCGAGAGAGAGAGCTGCTCTGCGAATAGTCTCATCCTTATGGTTATCACTAGACGGAGTAGTACTAGCATTGTTCACATCTTAATACCACACTTAACCATGGATTTAACTATACATTTTTCGTGTCCTGACTCGCGTGACACTCATTCTTCTCTGTACAATTTAATTACTTTCAAATACATTTCATTCCAACATTGGGTTCAATATCAAAGACCTTTAGTTAAATTTTTCCTTCTCGCTCTCACAAATCATCTTACAAATGTTGTTAGTGTAATTTGCACCGTATGAAAAACTGTGGTTACGTTGTAAACAGTGATAACGTTACCTATTATCGCCCAGCAGGAAACGGAATTGCTGTCGAAAGTGTCATGTTTCAGATAGCAAGACAACAAAGCTTTGGGCTTATCGAGGTATGACTAGGAAGCCTTAGGCTTAGACTGTATCGAGAGGTAAAAAAATTCCAGTTTCTTCCACTCTACAATGCCTCGAGCAGGTTAACTGACTGAAGACTCCGCATTCCATCTTCACGTCAATGACGCAACTGCAACAGTATTTTCATTGCCGTAACGAACCAAAATGATTGCTGCATAAATTAATTCAAGGACATGGTCTTGGGATTCAATAAACGGAGTTCTTCAATAAAGTTGTAAACACCAAATCTATTTTTAGAGTTAATTGGTTGTCACACGGCCAAAGCGACGTCGTGTAAAGTACATATAGGCATTCATATTTCGTATTATGTAAACGATAAGCGTGCGTAGCTTAAGCTAAACAACAATCTCACCCTTCTTGCGTGTGATCTTGATTCTTCTTTCTCCAGAATTCGACTAATCTCAGCACATTTTCTGGCTGTCCTCGTCGAAAACAAGTCTTTCTCCATCGCGTACCCTGCTCACACAATGGTGCCACCTGCTGGATACATGTGGATACTATTGTCCTGAGTGGCTAGTTCGACGCATTTCCGCTTGGTGCTAAAGTAACACTACATCAGACGCTGAATAGATTACTACATAAAAACGTAATTTTCAGCACCTACTAGACAGGTTAAAGCCATATCCTTTCACCTGACAGTTCGCATTCTTTCTGCTGGAAGGACCTACCAATTATTTAGTCTCTGTATGCCCAGAGTTTAGAAGAACACAGTTCTTTACACGGTTTCATATAGACATCATACATTGGCTTGTGACTGTGTGCATGACCGTGGATCTATAAAATTAAAAATAAACGACGTAGAAACCGTTAAAAACAAAATATACAAATATGTAATGCAAATACCTTATCTTAGTTAAAAGCGCATAATAAAAGTGGATGCAGCTTAAATAAAGAGTCCGTGTGTAAACATATGCATCTAGCGAGGGAAATACTGTCGCGGTGAGCGATAATATAGTGCTAGGTAGTATGACTTGTAATTAAGTCACGTATGACCGGCGTGAACACGGGTTAGTTATGAATGAATGATGTTTTTTATTCGACCAGTATTTCAACCAAATGCATACACTACATCCATGTGAAACAACTCAGAATTAATACAAATATAACAATCACAACAATTAATAATTAGTAATAGGCTACAACATACGGTCAGGAGACTCCTCTACGACCATGCTAGTCGCTATCGCGGAGCCACTTTTAAAGAAATTTCATGTAAAAAATCTTCCATTTTCGAACACAATTTCTTCCAGAGAGGGAGGGAGAGAGAGAGAGAGAGAGAGAGAGAGAGAGAGAGAGAGAGAGAGAGAGAGAGAGAGAGAGAGAGAGAGAGAGAGAGGACAGAGAGACAGAGAGACAGAGAGACAGAGAGACAGAGAGACAGAGAGAGACAGAGAGAGAGACAGAGCCAGAGAGACAGACAGACAGAGAGAGGGAGAGAGACAGAGACAGAGAGACAGAGTGACAGAGAGACACAGACAGACAGACAGACAGACAGACAGACAGACACACACAGAGAGAGGGAGAGAGGGAGAGAGGGAGAGAGGGAGAGAGGAGAGAGGGAGAGAGGGAGAGAGGAGAGAGGGAGAGAGGGAGAGAGAGAGAGAGACAGAGAGAGAGAGAGAGAGAGAGAGAGACACACACACAGACAGAGAGAGAGAGAGAGAGAGAGGAGGGAGAGAGGGAGAGAGAGAGAGAGAGGAGAGAGAGAGAGAGAGAGAGAGAGAGAGAGAGAGAGAGAGAGAGAGAGAGAGAGAGAGAGAGAGAGAGAGAGAGAGATACCTTCAAGTCAATATCCATGTGCGCAGCTGACGTGGCTATTGCACATTAAGGCACTGTTTTATTTTAAGTATATAAGTAAATATAGATATAAGTAAGTAGAGATATAAGTAAGTATACATACAGCATAAAGTTGGTAGGTGATTTGTGATTCTTAATGTTGCATACATACATAGCAGTCTTGTATAGTAGGTTACATGCGACTTGATAACTTTGTATGTAAAAAATACAATTTAACATACTCGGCAAATCCCTGTGTACTATGTGAGATAAGATAGTTATTTAGTTTTATGATATCTTTGGACAAATATATGTTACAACTTCCCTGACTAAAAGCAGAGAACGCTTGGCCATCATTTACTTTCTGACTTAACCATGAAAACAACAACCTACACTACAGGCTACAGCCGCCAAATGTCTGCACGTATCTTACTTATATTTATTCATAATCATTACATACACAAGTTCACACACCAGGTTACAAAAGAAAATCATTTAAATTCTTCTAACGAATAACTGTCTCTTTCCTTAGGCTTGTTCCCACCCTGCATGGACGTCCGGAGGGGGGCAGTGCCCCCCCCTGAAAAATCAAAGAATTCAAAAAATTACATGGAAAATACAAAATGAATAAAATAACGTAAACATTTTTCAACAGTTCATTCAGTTAGAGCAGGTCATTACACTTGGAACAGGAATTGGAGCCGTCGGGGTTCTCTTCCGAAATTGTCAATGACCCTGTTCATTAGCTCGGTCTTCTGGCTGTTCACTTTGTTGCGGTGGACACTTAGCATGCAGAGGCCGGACAGACGTGTATCACTCATCGTTGATCTTAACCAGTTCTTCACCCTGCGCAGTGTGCTGAAGTATCTTTCCACTGTACATGATGTTGCAGGCAGAGTCAGTGCGATGAGGATAGCCTTGCGCACAGCAGGGAACATAGTGGTCTGCTTCACCAGCTCGATCATACCCAGAGAGTTGTCATCCAGTGGCTTATGCTTCTGTACGTCATACCACGCTAGAGCTTCTTCTACAAGGTTGTCAATGCCATACATTTCCTTGACAGATGAAACGATGTGCTTGAATTCATCTCTTTCTGTTTGCTGATACATTTAGTATATTTCTTGTGCAGCGCATCGATCCGCCATGCGGGAATTAGCGCTATATAAAACCATTATTGTTATTATTAATATTTAAACCGTCCAGTGTCCATTTTTTAGCAAATAGATGAATAAAATGCACAAATGAGTAGCGCTGCAATCCTTTTTCGTTCTGATGCACAATGTGTCAGAGTGAACAAGTTTGTGAGATTGTCTCACTTTGTCTGTCTCCCTTCTGATTTACCTCTCCCCATCCCTTCCTTTAAAAATACTCAACATTTTCTCCCTTCCTCCCTTCTTGGCGGCCCCTCGCCCTCTCACTCTCCCACTCCCTCACTTTCTTTATCCTCTACTATTTCCCTCCTCACTGTCCCTCTACACCCCTCTTCCTCCATACTTTCATCCACCAATCCTTTTCACCCCTCCCGTTATTCTAATTAAGCCGCAATTCAGTACTTGCTTACTTATCCTCTTCGTCCCCAGTGGGACATAAGGCCACAACAATGCTTCACCACAAGGTTCTGTCTTTTGCTGAGGCCTGAGCCTCACCCCAGGACAGCCCCATCTCTTTCAGCTCGGCCATTACTGATTGTCGCCATGTCATCTTTGGCCGTCCTCGTTTCCTTTTTCCAGGTGGTGTCCATCTCAGTGCCACTTTGGGGATGCTGTCTTGGGGCATTCGCAGAACATGCCCTAGCCATCTTAGTCGTCTGCGTTTGATTTCGAGGACAGCACTGTTGCAACTCGTCTTCTTATAGAGGTCCACGTTAGAAATTTTATTTGGCCAGAATATTCGGCAGATCTTTCTTAGGCATCTATTATGGAACGCATCGATCTTGGCCATGTCCCCTTTTACCACTCGCCAGCACTCTGAGCCATACAGTAGGATGGACTTCACATTACTGTTGTAAAGTCTTATCTTTGTTTTGGTGGTGTACTGGTTAGACTTCCAAATGTTCTGCAGTTTGGCGAATGCACAGCGGGCTTTACCGAGTCTTGCCTTGATGTCTTTTTGGCCTCCATTGTCTTTGCTGATGAGACTACCCAGGTAAGTAAAGTCCTGAACAAACTCAAGTAGTTCACCATTTACGGTAACAGGTGCGGTTGGTGTGGTGTTGATGCTCATCACTTGTGTCTTGGATGTATTGATGGTAAGCCCAGTTTGCTTTGCATATCTCTCTAATCGATCAGTTTTTTCCTGCACATGGTCATGTTTTACTGATAGAAATGCAAGGTCATCAGCAAAGTCGAGGTCTTCTAACTGGGAAAAGAGAGTCCACTGGATACCCCTGGGTTTATCTGATGTAGTTTTCCGCATAACCCAGTCGATGACGACCAAGAAGAGAATGGGCGAGAGGATACATCCCTGTCTAACACCCGATTTCACTGTGAACCACTCGGACGATGTATTATTGAGGATGACACTGCATTCAAAGTGGTTGTAGAACGTCTCTATCAGTGAAACAATCTTTAGAGGTACTCCATAGGATCTTAGGATCTTCCACAGAGTGTCATGGTGGATACTGTCAAAGGCCTTTTTGAAATCAATGAAGTTGATATACAGTGGGCAGTTCCATTCTAGAGTCTGCTCTATGATGTTTCTCAATGCAAAGATCTGATCAGTGCACCCTCTTCTCTTCCGGAATCCCGCTTGTTCTTGCCTCAGCTTCTTGTCAATAGCTGTCTCGATTCTTCCAAGAAGGATTCTACAGAAGACTTTGCTGGGGATGGACAAGAGTGTGATTCCTCGCCAATTGTCACAGACTTGGAGGTTGCCTTTCTTAGGGATCTTTATAATGAGTCCTTTGCCCCAGTCACTTGGGATAGTCTCTTTGTCCCAAATGGTGTCGAACAAGTTAGTCAGGACTCTTGTAGCTGTACTGAGGTCGGCCTTCAACATTTCAGCATGAATGGAGTCTATGCCTGGGGCTTTTCCACTCTTCATAGCTTTGATGGTATTTTTAACTTCTGCTTCTGTTGGGGGACGGGTGTCGATGTTGAGGTCATCTGGCACTGGTGGGGGGTCGGCGGGTTCATCTGGCTGTGGGTGGTTCAGGACATCACAGAAATATTCAACCCATCTATCAGCTTGTTCACGTTCAGTTGTAATAGTGCTGCCATCTTTGCCTTTCACAGGGGCAGAGTGAGTAGTGTAGTTACCACAGAGACGCTTTGTGATCTTGTAGACAGTGCTCAGTTCACCTCTTGCTGCAGCACTCTCAGCTTCTGCTGCTAGCCCTTCTACGTAGGACCTCTTGTCATTCCTGGCACTCTTCTTCACTTCCTTGTCTTTGCCTTTGTATGCTTCTTGGACTTGTTGTTGGAGTCTCGCTGATTTGCTCAGCATCTTGATTTTGAGTTGTTTCCGCTCCTCAATCTTTTTCCATGTTTCTGGTGTTAGCCATTCCTTGTGGTTCTTCTTCTTGTGGCCCAATACTTTGGTAGCTACTTCGACATAGGTCTTCTTGATGGTGTCCCACTTGTTGGTGGCGTCGTGATCAATCTCCTCTGATGTGTCTGTTAATGCATTGAAGCGGTTTCTCAGCTCCAAAACGAACTCCTGTTTGGTGACTGGGCATGCGAGTCTTGTTACATCTAGTTGTTTACGTCGCTGACTCTCTGGTACCACTTTGTGAAGCTTCAACTTGACGCGTGCGGTTACCAAATAGTGGTCACTATAAATGTCAGCTCCACGGCAAACTCTCACATCTTGAAGGGACCTACGCCATTTTCCATTGATGATAACGTGGTCGATTTGATTGCTTGTCCTACCATCAGGTGATTTCCAGGTGAGCTTGTGGATGTCCCGGTGTGCAAAGATGGTACCTCCAATTACATAGTTGTTGTTCAAGCAGTAGTCAACAAGGCGTTCACCATTGTCATTCATCACGCCACAACCATGTTTGCCCATGGCTCTTTCGCAGTTGGAGTTATCAGAACCAACTTTGGCATTCATATCTCCGATGATCAGTAGCATGTCATGTTGTGGCACTTTAGCGGCTGCTTTTTGCAGCTGTTCGTACCAGTCTTCCTTGTCCTCTTTGTCAGATTCATTGGTTGGGGCGTAACACAGAATGATTGTAAGCTTGCAGTGTTTGGAGTTGAAGCGTGCTTTCATTATCCTATCGCTGATCGATTCCCATTCCAGCAAGGTGTTGGCCTTCTGTTTGGAGATTACAAGAGCTACACCACGGATGTGTGTGTCCTCATGTCCTGAGTATAGTATGGTTGAACCATCATGGCTCACCTGTCGCCCGGACCCAGTCCATCGACACTCGCTAACCCCTAGGATGTCCAGTCTGTATCTTTTCATCTCACGGATGACTTGTGCTAACTTTGAGGCCTCGTTCATTGTACGGACATTCCATGTCCCTATGCTGATCTTAGTTTTGGGCCCGAGCAAACTATCTGCCGCACACCTGCCTTCCTGGTGTAGGCTTTCAGCAGGTGTGGTCATACTGCCAGGCTGGCTCAAGTCTGCTATGGGGCCCCTTGTAGTAGTTTCCATTGTTGTAGTTTCCGTAACATAATTTATTTTATAGGCAATTCAGTACGGTCATGGGTATTTGCACATTCGACAAGAAGAGCGAAGCTACTTGTGCTATTCAACGCAAACTTGTTTTGTCCGTGTGCAATACCTGTCATGTTTCATTGTCAGTTTAACACAGACAATGCAACGCTTCACTGCCGTGGACATTCTTAGACTGACGTGCGGCCTCCGACAATGGTATGTTCTTGGTCCCGCGCAAGAAACATTGATTGACAACGTATAATTAGCAACCTCTGTCGCGTTGAACATGACAGTACAAACAAATGACTTAAGCGTTCGATCGAAAGCATGGATTTGTCGAAATGCAGTTGTAGTCGAAATGCAGTTCTCCCGGTTTTCAGTACAAGACCAACTTCACGTGTTTATGGATGGTTCTTGTGCGGTCGGGTGCAGCTTTATCGTATGATATTCGGCAAACAATACACATTTGACGCTCTACGTAGTTTGACAGTTGGTCTCGAATAAGCTGCACATGTTGCAGTTTGGCAGTCATCAGACATTGGGATTATACAACTAGACGCCAAAAAAGAGAGCGACGATTACTACACACAATTGCTTTAAGGTAGGCTATGTGTGTAATGTTGTTGTGTTATTTAGAACGGCAACTGTTGGTAGTACATTACATATATTGCCATGTGGTACAGTGGAAGACAAACATTATTATCATTATACATAGCTGTTAGCGTCGTTCTACTGTGAATATAATTACACATATAATCCAATTGTCATTAATCAAAACATTATTTGGCAACATATTTGATATGTAATGAATGGAACCACTTGCTGAGTTTCGTCGATATAAATCGTAGGTAAGCATTGTATTTATTTATTAAATTAAATAACAAATAGGTTTTAATCCACCTGTGTTTATTATCTTAATTTATGAATTCTCGTATGTCAATGCGAGTTATTATTATTCACTGTAGAATATAATATTGTATTATGTATCTGCGTTTAAAAATAATGCCTTGTTTAATTTTATGAAGGAGAAAATGTCGGCGATGTGTGCGCCATATTGTTGCCCAACTTCCGCTATAGAACCATGAATCTGCATAAGTCAACATTAATAACACCGTTAATAATTTTAGTTATGCATGTTAACTTGTTTGATGTATCATATGATATAACATAACATATAAGCACAGTTTTAATGTAATGCTACAACATAAATCACGTCAGATATATCAGCTTACGTGTCTTACAAGTTGACACCACAATTTCACCAGCTAAGGCTGGACATTGGTTTATAAGCAAATCAAATGGCTACGTTCATTGACTGAGTGTTTCAACCGCACGTGGCGGAAGGGGATACCAGTGACCTTCGCTCTATGGAGGGTCACAACCGGTCTGGCGCACCGGAGTTTGGGCCAGGTATTTCCCTCCCATAGGAACACTTCCGGCGGAAGTCGGTCAGTTGTGAGGGAGTTTGGATTGTGACTAACCTTGCCACAGGGAACGTTACGAGGAGCAACCAATGAGGTATCTCTGGCCCCAGTAGTGCATTAGATTGTACTATAGGCTATGTACCCAGTGTCTCCCACTTCCTCATTCCCTCTCATTTTGTTTTTCAAAGTTTTTCTTTCAAACAGTTAATGTGTGACATTAATATTGACTGTTATTTTAAGAAAAATATTAATTTAACTAAATTCAAGGCTTTTAATATTTAACTTTAAAACAAATTTTGTTTTGTTTTAATCGTACACAACATATCACGATAAGCTTTAGTTAATTTCTGGCATGTACGGAAAACTATATTATTGAAAGTTACACAAATGCTGGAACTATTTTAAATTGTGAAAGAGTTAATAGCATGCATTAAATCATAACTATTTTACTCATAGTAAATAGCTAAGATACAATCATTTTTACTATATAAATATACTGCTGTCTTTAATCGTCAATAACTCAATAAATGCAACTATGATATATTAACAATAATACGTTCAATGTATGAATAAATAACTGCGATCATTCAATGTTACGATACTTGTTAAAACAAATTTACGTTAATTTATACATGCATGTGTTATCTAGTATAACCTTTGCTTGTAATCTTTTCAATGAGATATTCATTAATGTTACATTAATATTTTTCTTAATACTTAAGAAACACAGTAAATGCAAATACTACTACCCAATCAGTACAATCGCGTACATCTTTCATACGTGTACACAATACGTGACAAAGTACCTGCATCAAGAAAACAACTATTTAAAACACTACGACACATAATGACAACATATCTTGAACTTACATATTTTCCTTTTTATTATATAAAACATAGGATTGTGCATACATTATCATTACTAGAAACACATAGACAAATAGACTGCACATACACACGCTCGCACACCTAACGAAAATTTATTGAAGATAACGAACTTGAGAAAATGTTGGATATTGTTAGACGATGCAACATATTCTGGTTTAATAACCGTCACTAAAAACTAATGCTTGTAGGAAACAATATTATACTTGTTTTGTAATTTTTCTGGCAAAAACAGTCTTTGAAATTGGCTGTTGGGCAGCCTTAGTGACGTGATATGAAGAGTTCAAGACCACAATTACCAGGGGTAGTAATATTGTCCTGAAAAATGAGTTTGTGCATGCTTTTACAAATAGTGTACTATTAATTATGTATTCCTATCAGATCATGTATATTCATTTTCTAGCAATACAGTTGTGACTGATTGCAGTTAGAATACTGTGTTTTAACGCAAAAGCACTGCCAAATGTTTCTCTAAACCACTTGCACAGTTTTGGGTAACATCGGTTCAGTGGTGTGTGTGGCAGGTTCATACCCTGCTGGTGTTACTTATGCAAACACTACATGTTGTGTGCACACACACATTGATTTCCTTTTCATAAATTTAGCTGGTTTTGTGATATTTTTTAAATGCATATAATATAAATATATACATGTATATTATATATACATATATGTATATATATATATATATATAAAATATACATGTACATAAGCATGAATATGAATTCTTTCTTCGTAAATGTCGTGCATCTTGGTTGGCAAACAAAGATAGATTAATATCCAACTCACATAAATAAGACGTACGACCTACATGTGGGCTGTAGAAGAAGGCAGATAGCATGTACAACGATTATAACTCTTGTTGAGGTTAGTGAAGGATATGTTAAGGACTCCAGTAGCAATATCAAAGTATGGTAGTTGCAAGAAGTCAAGGGTGTAAGTAAGGCCCATATCCCAGGGGTGGACCATGTGCTGAAGAAACCTCATGTTTCAGACTGTTGCTATAGGAAAAATGGAGACTTCGATCCATCATATTATGATTGGTTGGGTGCGCATAAAACAGAGGGAGAGAGAGAGAGAGAGAGAGTGAGAGAGAGAGAGGTGGTGCCCACAACGAAAGTGAGTAAATTGGGCGAGCATAGCTGAAGAGAGGGCAAAAAAGTGAAAGAGAGAGAGATGGGGGTAGTGTACGTGTCGGAAGAGTGACGGTTAACGAGGCTGAAGATAGACACAGAGCAGCTGTATCCCCAACAGAAGAGAGTAAAATGGGTGAGTGTGGCTGGAAGGAGAGAGAGAGAGAGAGAGAGAGAGAGAGAGAGGGAGAGAGATGGAGAAAGAGAGAGCGAGAGAGAGAGGGAAATAGTATGTAATAGGTACATTAGACGTCACATGGTGCACACCCATGGTATCAAGCCGCCGCCACACATATTTTAATTTTTATACACTTGTCAAAATTTCAATTTTCTGAGTTAAGTTGCCAACATTTTTTATGGTCACTTCATCATATCTTCTTTATGTGATATAACATATACACCTGTAGGAACATAGAGAGAGGGGAGCGAGGGAGAGTAGAAGAGAGAAGCAAAGAGAGAGAGAGGGAGGGAGAGTGAGGGAGTGAAAGAAAATCCCTGAAAGCACATAACCAGCATCAATAGATCAGGAATACAATTTAAGTTGACCGCAAGTTAAAATCTAATAATTAGGTTAACACAATGTGGATGGGCATAAAGATTGTTTCTTATTTTCACTTAGATATCAGTATACATGGATGTTGGATTGTTAACCATTAATACATAAGTACATAGCAAACCGTGAATTTTATTATCTCAGTCTATAGCAATAAACAATATAAAGAGAAAATATGCTCATAGGTGATACATAAACTACTGAATATAGTTTATCACCTTATAATGTTGTTGCTACCATCTTGTCACATCAACTGCAGTAAGTAATGAATGACCTGTGACAGGTCATATTATCGAGGGTTGACGTGGTATCTCAATAAAGCAAACTTCTAACCACTCACAAACACTATGTCAGTAGACGGTTCAGCAGAATAAAGACATGACAACTAAATAAAAAAGCCCAACAAAATAAAATTAACCCACCAGAATACAGATGGCCCACTAAAATTAAGAAAACTCACCAAAATATATATACAGCCCACCAGAACAAAGATAGCCCACCAGAATAAAAATAACCCACCAACACATATATAAGATAACCCACCAAAATATATATATATACAGCCCACCAGAACAAAGATAGCCCACCAGAATAAAAATAACCCACCAACATATTAAGTCCACCAGAATAAAATAGCCCACCAGAATATAGACAACTCACTGGATCTCGCATCAAGTTGGTTTTCAACATTAGCTAACATATGTATAACCACATGGGCAACAGTGAAACCTTACTTAGCCATCGAGACTCTACAAATTCACTTAATGTGTAAATTAAACAGACACTGTACAATGTCATCCATTCTGTGATAAATGACTCCTACATGCAAAGTAACACGTTTAAGAAACTGCAAGACTATCGCATATTTCACATGAATGTTTATACAGTTGTATGTTAAATGAATGTTTAAGTTTAACTGTGCACGTCCTATAAGTATTTGAGTCAAGCAGCAGCATGATGAGAACAACATCTCTCTGCTTGCCAGTATCAGCAGTACTCCACAACCATTAACTTTCAGAAAGACTCATATCTGTGACATTTTCAAAACCAATGTCCCTCACAACTGCTGTTAGCAATATAACTTTGGTTGTATTATTCAAACCATATCTCATCCCATGGCCAGTTGAACACAGTGCAAAAAATACAACTATTTACATAATTATATATGTACAAGCAAGTGTTTTCATATTTTATGTACACATCTGGTCTGTGACATGAGTCATTTACAAGTATACACCTCATACAAATTTCTCTGACAACAGAACCATTAGTGAGAGATGCATTTGTAACTTGAATATTTCTTACTTAAAGGGAGGATGCCAGCTCCTCTGCCCAGAATTGGTCAAGCAGTAATTTGTAATGGGAACCTACTGTGTGGGAAAGTTAAACATCAAAGGCTATTGTGGTTAACTCTGCTTGCCTTGGCATTACTCCCAATCCATTTTTATTTTGAAACTGGATGTTCTGTTTATAATTTGAATGAGTTGCAGGCAGAATCTTTCAAATTGCTATTTTTTTGTTCTGAGCTTAATAAAGTAACTAAACACAAATAATCAGACAGTAAACCTTCAACATGCATGTTGTAGTCATAAGAATAAAATAGTAAATGAAAAACCCTAGGAGCTGGTTAACCCACCAGTGGTAGGTGCTATTGAGGAGCCACATTTAGAAATTTACCACATAGCTGAATCTGTACATCACCACAATCAAATTATTCCAGAAAAAACAACATAATGCAAACAACTGATTATGTCTACATCTGTGTGTGTGTGTGTGTGTGTGTGTGTGTGTGTGTGTGTGTGTGTGTGTGTGTGTGTGTGTGTGTGTGTGTGTGTGTGTGTGTGTGTGTGTGTGTGTTGTGTGTTGTGTGTTGTTGTGTGTGTGTGTGTGTGTGTGTGTGTGTGTGTGTTGTGTGTTTTGTTGTGTGTTTGTGTGTATGTTGTACTTTATGTGTATTATGTATGTATGTATGTATGTATGTATGTATGTATGTATGTATGTATGTATGTATGTATGTATGTATGTATGTATGTGTATGTGTGTGTGTGTGTGTGTGTGTGTGTGTGTGTGTGTGTGTGTGTGTGTGTGTGTTTTGTGTACATGTGTGTGCCTGCATGCCTCCATATGTGTATGTACATGCATGCGTTTGTTAATAACTGAGCATATCCTACAGAATCATCTAGGATGTATCACATATGAGCTTAATCATCTATGCTCATTTTCACCATCAAGGTCACTATTAAAGTCACATTTGGGATTGGTAAAAAATGAGTAGATTAGCAAGCTGATCAGAATCTGTATCCATTAGTATTGTGTTTTGTAAATTATTTGGCACTAGAACATTATTCTGTCATTAGATGAGTAACAATATATCTAGAAAGTCTGTCACCATAGCATCATTCTGTTATGCAATGTATAATGACATTGACATCTCTGTAGTTGCCACAGTCACTTGCTGTCTGTCTGTCTGTCTGTCTGTCTGTCTGTCTGTCTGTCTGTCTGTCTGTCTGTCTGTCTGTCTGTCTGTCTGTCTGGTCGCAGCGTGTCAGTGTCGGTCAGTGTCAGCTGCGTCAGTCTGTCGTCAGCGTCTGTCTGTCGTGCAGGCAGGCGGCGGCAGGCGGGCGGGAGGGCAGACAGGCAGACAGCAGCAGGCAGGCAGGCAGGCAGGCAGGCAGGCAGGCAGGCAGGCAGGCAGGCAGGCAGGCAGGCAGGCAGGCAGGCAGGCAGGCAGGCAGGCAGGCAGGCAGGCAGGCAGGCAGGCTGGCAAAAACAGAGAGAGACAGAGAGACAGGGAGACAGAGAGACTAGTCTGTTGCCAGCTCAACATGGGTTCTCTGTTCATCACGAGCACCACTTGTTTCTTCGCCTCACAGTGGAGGAACTGAAATACCCCCTGAGACTCCTCCTATTCTACACCCCCTGTGCCAATCACCTTAGCTTTGGCACTGCCATCTCTGAACACAGCAACACTCACTTTCATCACACCTATCTGTAATGTACAACAATTCTAACTTAGGATGGAACTATCTATTATATCGGACAAACCTGTCGATTATATACAACAACACTCAGGTCAGACATGTCTATTGCATACAAGAAAAGTCAGAGAACAAGTAATAACAGAATAAGTTGTCATCACATAATGAACTTGTACTGTGCTGCACTCTCTATCATCACATGACGTAGTCACATTTTCCCATATACTACCGTCTCATTACTGTCACATGGTGTACTCACACTGGACCATACTCATTGTCACGTTACTGTCACATGAATAATTACATTATGCCTTTCTCGAATGTTATATGCCTTACTTACAGTGTGCCGTATTCAACTGACTCGTGCTGTACTTACACTGTGTCATACTCGAATGTCATATGCCATACTTACATTATGCCGTACTTACTGTCACATGCCATACTTACATTGTGCCTTCATTTTCTCTATCTCTCTCATGCTGTACTTTCATTGTGTCATATGCTACTGTCACATGATGTACTTACATTGGGCCGTACTCGACTGATAGAATTCTGTGGTATTAACAATTTTTGGGGGAGGGAGGGAGGGAGGGTGGGAGGGAGGGAGGTAGGGAGGGAGTGAGCGAGGGAGGGGGGAGGGAGCGAGGGAGGGAGGGAGAGAGAGAGGGGAGAGGGGAGAGAGAGGGAGAGGGAGAGAGAGGGAGAGAGAGGAGAGAGAGAGAGAGAGAGAGAGAGGAGAGAGAGGAAGAGAGAGGGAGAGAAAGAGTGACAGAGAGACGGACAGACAGGTGTGTGTGTGTGTGGTGGTGTGTGTGTGTGTGTGTGTGTGTGTGTGTGTGTGTGTGTGTGTGTGTGTGTGTGTGTGTGTGTGTGTGTGTGTGTGTGTGTGTGTGTGTGTGTGTGTGTGTTTGTGGTGTGGTATATGTATGGAGTGTGTGTGGAGACGTACTTGTATATGTATGTGAATTACTATGACTTTGCTTGATTGAATAATACAAAAAGTATTTGAATACAATGGCCATTTTAAAGTAGGATCAATGTAGACATGCATAAAGCAGTGTCTTCATAAGGGTCACACTGTTGGTGTCAACCCTGTCAAGAGACTGACCAGCTCCAGAT